>CAJNOQ010007189.1:0-12607 GCA_905250885.1 Didymodactylos carnosus
TGAAAGAAATAGGTTTTTTAACCGCGATAAGGACACCCCCACCCCTTACCTTGACACGTTTTTTGAAAATATAGTTAAACCCAGGAAAAAATGTAACGAACAAGTGCTCATCAAACATAAAAATCTCATTTAGACAAAAAACTTCAGGTTTCATTAGCTGTATGAGGTCCACAAGTTCAGTGAGGTGAGCTTTGAAACTGTTTATATTTTGACACATAAATCTACTATTCATGATTTGATTACCTGAATGTCACCACCATTTGAGTTGTTTGTGAGAATGCTCGTTGGATTAGGTATAGCAAGGATAACATTTGAATAAGGTTGAGACAATGATGCAGACATTGTTGTCTGCAGTTGTTGGGTTGCGTAAGGGAAAACATTTTGATTACAAATTGGTAATGAATTAAACGTATTCATACATTTTGATAAATCATTCTTTATTTCAATATTTTTGGTCATTTTTATTAATGTAGGGACTAGCTGTTGGACGAATTTATGTACATTACCGTGTACATTACCGATCATTTGATTAAAATAGGCCAACTGTGATTTAAAATTTTCTGTCAGTATCGCAATATCACGTTTTAAGGAATCCACAATTATACCAACAGATGAGACTTGTTTTAAAATCTCTTCATTAATCGATTCGTTTCCATTTAGTTGTGATGATTGAGGTTGAGCGACGGCAGCGTACGATCGACATTGCTGTTGTACCGATGTATCCATTACAAAACTACTGAATTGTTTATTTTTCAGTTCATTAATGTACAATAACCTAACTTTGCATGCGGGATAAGAAGCTCTGTGATTTTCACCACAGTTTGGACAAATCTCGGTACTAGAGATACACTTATCAATTGCATGGGGTCCACTACATTTAGAACATTTTAATTGATTATTACAGTTTTGAGCGTAGTGACCTAATTCTTGGCACTTAAAACAACGAATTATTTTGATAGGTTGGATATAATTGGCTGTTGGAAAAGCGAATGGCGTAACGACTAATTTTCGTTGCGCTAATAAGCGATCACGACATGTTTCCGAAGAAACGTCGAGACGAACTAATGACGTAGGCTTATCAAGGGCGGCGTTTCTAATACGATGGATAGCAGTAACTTCGCTTTCTATTGCTTGAATATCTCTTAATAAATCTTTTTCATCAATAGAACTATCAACAGATTTCAATATTAGACTAAAGCTTTTGCTAATGCCTCGAGGTGAGCGACTCGTATAATTAACATCCGTACCAAATATTTGTTGCGGACAGTTATTCAGTAAAATTTGTTCAGAAGAATTATCAGCTGGGAATAATAGTAATTCTTTTTTATTATTGAACCGGCAGGTTGTATCACACTTATATAGAATATTTAATTCGATTAATTTTTGCTTAATAATATTCATTGGAGGCGCACTGCCAATGAATGAGAAGATAACTGGAGCAAAAGGTTCTCGATCTTGTTGATCCATGTTGTTTCTATGTATTTTTTATGGCGGAGAGGTGGCCAGGAAACTTCTTTTTAGATTATTTGTTATTGACGGCGTTTGAGGTTTTCTTGACCTTTTGTCTGATTGAATTTGCCAGTCACCGTTCATTAAGTCATCACTTTTTTGTTGCTCTGCATTGTTAAGCGAAAACTGATATTGTTGATTGCCACCTGCATTTGTTTGAAAGGAATCACCATTGTTAGAGTAACCATGACTCATCGTCTGCATAACTGATGCAAACGAAGAAGAAGAAAAGACGACTGTGTATATATTCAAAAGACGTCCGTTCGCGAAGTGCACGAAAGTGTCATATTTAGTTAACAAAGCTCTTTCTCTCACCCGCAGTTTAACATATGTTTAAATAGATCATTTCTTTTTTTATCTAAATTTTTCATTATTATATTTCGTAATGTTTGTTTTAATTGTGACAAACGTTCAAATAAATCATAAATAAATATTGTTGATACAGAGCACAATGTTAATGATTGTAAAAAAGTAAATTTTTCGCAAATTAAATAATTTTCATTACTTAAAATATATGATAAATAAGAATTATTATTTTCTGATAATGTAGATCTTACCGATTTTAAGGTTTGAAAGTTAATTATCGACAAACAATATTTATAGTCATCAAATGAAGTAATTAAATCTAAATTTAAATGTACAGAACACTGATAATAAATAATAGAATTTAAACGAGAATTTAAATTATAAAAATATTTATAAAGATAATAAACATCGAAATAAGAAAAATATTGTATTAATAGTTCAACTGGTAGTTCTTCGAAGATCATCTTATTGTCGAACATAAAATTGATTAATCTATATTAATAGTCTACAAACAAAACAAAAACGAGACAAGATCTTTGTATACACTCAAACCGATGAGTACAACAAAATGCCAAAAAAATCTACGAAATACTGATAAATACTTTTGTCTAAAAAATTAGTCTGAACATAGAGATGATTTTCGCACAAATATATGTAAAGAAAAATCAAGATTACGAGATACACAAGTTGCGATGTCAACAGCAATGAACAGGGCTTGGTTTAAGGCACAGTAGGTAATTTTCGCTTAGTCATGTGGATAATTGCTACTAAAAATGATATAAAAACTTGCAAACTGTCTTTTCACAAGTATTCAAATGTTCTCTTTCCAATGATAGAATTTCCGAAGTTCCAGTTTTTCAAGGGCATCTTGAAAATTGTACCAAAGGAAAGAGCATGTAGGAATTATGTTCCAGAAATTACAGAAACAGTGATCATAATACTTTTTTTAAAGAATATCTCCACGTGCTTACCAAAAATTGCGATGAATTGTGTGCCATAAATATGAGGCCCTTTTCGTCCCAACCTAATAAATTTAATATAGTTCGATGCAGATTTCTGCACTAATTCTAAAAATGTTATTAGTTTTCAATAATAGTGTTATTACTCCCAGACAATTCGATTCTAATTCGAAAATATATGATACATTCCAACATCATTTTCCTTAAGTGTAGTTTAACAAAGTTTCAACAAAAATCTAGAGGAAAAAAATAGGAAAGTATATGTTTTGGAAAAAACTCCGATTTTGTTCAAAGATTTGTTATAAAGCAATTTTCTGAACACTTACAACGAAGTTCTGAAGCTATGTTCATGCAATTTATAACGGATATTGTATATAAGGACCGATAATATTAATATATGTTTCACAACTGTGTAAGAATAGTTTCGGGCGTAGTCTCGTTAATGAAATGAATTAGGATAACATTTTATTTCTCTTAGCTAATATATATTTTCCTTTTCCTCTAACAAACGAGAAAAAAAGAAACAGACGATGACGAATTATAATGAGTACACATTCGTGTAAAAATTGAAAGTATCGATACTGATGACTGTATATTCAGACCGTTTTCTCATCTATTTCTCATCATCTTTTTTTTATTTAAATTTTTCATTGTCATATTTCGTAATGGTTATTTTAATTGTGACAAACGTTGAAATAAATCATAAATCAATATTGTTGATATATGGGCATTTTCTGAATGTAAAGTCGTGTCATTTTTGAAACATCGAAACTTCTATATGCCCGATTTCACTTATACAAAGCATACAGTACACTGATTTTAAAAATATACCTAACACCATCTCATCTATTAATTCTACAAAGTATTAATTTCGCCAATAATACTGACACGTCGATTTTGACATTTCTTTGGCAACGTGTACAAAAAAAAGAAAAACATTAGTTGCCCACATAATTTATCAATTGATTATACTCCAAGATAAATTTCAGTGCCATACACCCAAATTCCCTGAACACTATCAGGGAATGTGAATATTCCTTATGGAATGTATACATTCTCTAATTTTCTATATTCCGTGTAACATTTACATTCTGCACGTGTACTGAGCAAATATTAGTAAGAACTGTGTCGTATTCTTTTCCTATCGATCAACTTTAAAACGGTTTGGTTTATACAATGGAATTTTGTTAACCAGTCGGGACAAACAGATAATATGCAGATACCAAAACAAATTCATTGAACAACATTATCAAATATGATTCCAACTTTTTAATTGAAGTAAATTCTGTAACAATCTTCATAACCTTGAGTCTAATTCTTTTTTCGGAATGTCTGAATATTATATTATAGGATCTCAGAATGATGTATGTATATCCGTAAGCTTAATGTAGCTTATTTAAATTAATTGGCAAAAATGAAATAAAACGCTGTTTTTATTTTTATTTTTATTTGATTTAGTCACAAACATATTTCCTTTTTTTTTGCAGTTTATAATTTTTGACTTTCTATCACATAACATTAACAATTATTGTGTAATAGTTTGGAAGGACATTGAATTAGTTTTTTGATTGTAAACTCTTCCTTTTAAATTTTATTAACAGAAATTATTTCAAAAAAAATATTTATTTTGAAATATTTATTTTTGAAATAATTTCTGTTAATAAAATTTAAAAGGAAGAGTTTACAATCGAAAAACTAATTAACAATTATTGTGCTTTAACGAAAAGCACAATTAATTCATAGTAGCCAATTTTTGTTCTACTCTAGCCTAACATCTCGTCCGAGCGAAAAAAAGACGATGATTTTAGTGCGTTCTATGGGTATCATATATTACCTCGTGTTGTAAACGCTATGTATAATTCATTATTATTAAAACAAGCAGCTGGTCGACAACTGTATGTGAGAGTTATGATCCATTTATTAGTGTTATTGAACGTGAGTGTAAATTGTTAGCTCGACATTCAATGATCATGCCTAATTTAGGCTATAAAATGTTACTTAATAGAATAAGATTAAGATTAAATTATGAAAGATTGAAAGTAGAAACAAATTTTTTTTAGCAAGAAGAGAATCATTTATTCATGTTCACGTTTTTGTCTTTCTTAGAAACTATTAAAAGATTTCAGTTTAACGTTGGCTAAAGCACAACCGACTAGTTATGAATTAGTCGAGAAAATAATGACACAAGTAAACGGATTTTCTCTCACGTAGTATAATTATTCATTGTTATAAAATAAATATATTTTATGTACTTTAGGTTCATAATATATTATCTGTTAGTCAAACACGTTTAAACTGGTTATCAGAAGATATAGAAGAATGTCTATACCATCTGAAGAACCTATATCTATTATAACACACTTCCCAAATGAAATATCCAATGTATATTTCTTGTTCCTTCGAAGGTAATGACTTTTTAAGTTCATTTGAAGCAAGATTAACCGTGAGTAATTCAATGAAATGAAAAATGAAAAATTGAATTATCTTGAATTGTAATGTGAAGTGCTACATTCAGTTTTAGACTTTAGATACAAGATGATTTCTGTTGTATGTTGCTTCTGTCTACACTTTAAGATTCCGACCTGGCATCGGATTTCCTGAGAGTCCCAGGATCGATATCTCTCTAGTTCGAAAACCTATATTAGATGAAATAACTCATTTTTCCTCATTTTTGAGTAGACTTAAGAGATTTATAACCCAGTGACGATCCATTCAGATTATGTTCGAGTAGCAAGATGTACTCTATTTTATCTGCTTAGTACGATTATTTACTGAACACTCTTGTAATTCGGAAGCTTTCTAAGAAACCTTTTCAAAACTCAAAGTCTTTTCTGATGACTTGTGAAGCTTTTATTGAAGCACTGCATAGTATTGAGCAGGTAAAATAGAGTATATCTTGTTGTTCTGACATAATTTGGATAGATCTTCACTGGGTTATGAAGTTTTTAATTTTACTCAAAAATAGGAAAAAATGGGTTATCTCAACTAATAATTAAGAGTTCGCTTAGTTCTCAGTTTGTAGAGGACACTTTGCACTATCTGTCCATAGAAAAGAAGTGATAGATTGCTATCTCAGTTTCCAGAGATCTGAGTTGGTTTTCTACAGATCCTGCTGGAAAACCCATGGAAACTCAATGAAAAAAATGTCTGTCATAGTTCGATGTGCCGTGGCCTTGGCTACAAGTCGGCGAAAACGTTTCTCGATATCTCGTCGCATTGCCGAATTATTCGAAGAGGCGGTGGTTAAGTATTTGTGAGTATACATGATTTGCAGAAAGCTAATGGCGGAACAAAGCTGTGGTAACAAACTCTGATCACGTCAGTGCACAAAAGATTGTAGAAGAGTATTTTTACGTTTGCTTTGTGTTGTTTAGATAGTAAAAGAAAGCAGGAATAAAGTAACATTATATGTTCTTGTAGGGTTGATCGGAAATCAAAATCATGTCCAAATAATCATAAAATAAACTGATGATGTTTACACTTGTAATCATTTGGATAGCCGTATTACTTTTTAAGTGCAATCTGTCGGTGTTGAGTATGATTTCGATGCTTCTTTTACTTAGAGGAATAAAGTACCAAAACGGTCATACCGCCTTCGACTCTAGATACCGAGTGATCAAAAACAAATGTTTTTCTCTATGCTCAACTGGTTACTAATATTAAGAATAATTTATTTACCACTTTGCACAGTTGTTCATTGCCTACTTTTTGTACCAGATTTTACCCTATCTCTGGCTTAGATTTTAGGAGTTCGAAGACGTGAATACTTCGACACACCGCCACAAAAGTAAAATAAAAAAAATCGATGATATTTTTGAGCCTCGATGAGTTCGATAAATATCCACAAATATTTGCTTTACAGACTCAGCTTGAAAGTAACTTGAAAATACCAGGAGCAGGTTTCGTTTAAAATTGCTAAAACATATATTGTACAGAAAAAATGGTCGTTACAGTTTTGTGCTATCGTTATAATTTTGAATATTGACATGAACAAATAGTGTTGAGTAAGTGGGATCGTCGTCTGTTTTACGAAGATGAATATGACGATAACCTAAAAAACGACAACGATGAAAGAATAATAATATCATTCTATAGATAAGTTTTACCGATTTGCATGGTTGTTAGTGGCAAACAAAATGAAGACAAAATATCATCTGAACCAACTACGTCACTATCCAAAACAACAAACCGAACGAGACATAGTTCGGGAACACTGATGTTAAATATCATTGTCTCATCCCAGATAGGGTTTAAACCTAGAAAAAATAAATTGAAAAATCTACATCATATACGATATTAATTTGTTTTATTAACCATTATCTTTGATCGTGCGTGTTTTTCTCTCATAACAATCATTGTCGACGCCATACGTACTAACACGAACATACGGATCAATAATATCCTTATTCTGCTTGTCTCTTGTTAAGAACTGGCCACTGATTATGCGAATTGTTAATCGTTGTTCAGTAATGATACTTGATACAAATGGATTAAAAGTCGAATCAGCTAAGATTAGGAAAAAAAAATGGACTTTCACGATGTGTTCAAGTGGAGTTTTGCATACGATTCGTAAGAATATCTGGTTTCAACACATAACCACAGCCACCATTATCAAGAAATCGTCCATAATTCAACGCCATAAATACGTCACAGCTCTGATAATTCATTGCCGCTTGAAATAAAAATGACTATCTCATGTCAAACGAAAATTTTCAGGAAGATTATTAACCAATTTATATTTTACCCATTTGAATTCCTAGATTCCACATATTTAGAGGATTCATATTGCTTGAATCTTGTCTAGTTCCTTTTGGATATGTTCTCAAAACAGACGATTGCGTTTGTTCAAGAAAATCTATTGGATTTAACTTTGTTAGTTTGTGAAAGGCGTGTTCTGATAATTGAGATGATTGACAACATGAATCTATGAGAAGAGAATTAGCACAGATATATAAGATGAACTGGTGTACTTACAATTTCTTTTTGCGTAAGCATAATCGCGATACGGAACATTTTGCAAATATATAAGTAATTGAGAAAATTCATAGTCAACTCTCTAAATATTTACCATTTGACAAAGAATATATCATGAATTCTGACAAAATCATACTTACTTCGCTCGCGGAAATGAATAGTTCATTTTGCTCATCTTGAGGTGGTAACGTTTTTGTAACCGGTGTTGTCTGAACTACTTTTGGACTCTAAATAATTGAGCACGATGTGCAAAATCAAAATAGAGATATTAATACGTACTCTTATCAAAACTTTGTATTTGAGATCATCGGGTGAAGGTAAAATAAATGGAGTATCTGTTTGCAAAGGTTTATCTAGAAGATAATCTAGGAAAAAAACAAATTTTTTTAGATGGGACAAATGCTCTGTATAACACTCTGAAAAAATAATTGTCTTTCTATTTCGTTCGCTTTATTTTACACGATTGTTCTTGCAAAACGTTCTTCAGTCTTACTTCTATATATGACGGAAAAGTCACTAATCTCTTTTGTTTTGTGTTTACCAGTTGCACACAAAAAACAATAATCTCTACGAAAAAACTTATAAGTTTACGCTGATTTCTTGTTTTAATTTCCATATAGTATACCTTACTCTAGAAGAAGATGCTACTTCCGTCATGTGTCTTTTATGCGTCTTTAAAATGATATGGGCGTATCCAATACGTCTTAAATGTGTCTACCGGTAGGCACATAAAGTCACATCGAAATCATATGGAAGATATCTGAACATGGTACGAGAGAGATGTTTAGTAATCACATTTTTTAATTTTTTGATGAATGTTTTGTTAGAAAAATTGTATCCAATATTCTTTGCAGTTGTGAATCTATCTTCAGATCTAAGGTTATAGGGATTGTGAGACTGAACTACTTCCACTATGTTTCGGCAGAATTATTAACTTCTAGAAGAAGCAAAGAATTATGGATGAGAAGCTCAATGGAATTTCAGAGAAAGTAGCAAAGACTGTTAACTTGAGTGAGTAAGACAAGAAATTGACGAAACACAAAAAAAAGTAAAATTCATGTGTTCTAACGACGTTTGCATGTCTGTACTTGAATTTTTTAATCGAAGTCTCTGAGAACAGGTCAAAGTAAGAGGATAGTAAAACGAAGAATTATGTCTGGTGTTGTGTTGTTCAGTAGTAAATGGGTTCGTCTGATGAACGAATACACTAGGGTCACACTACAGCCTTAATCATGATTAAGCTAATCGTGATTAGTTAATCGCGATTAATTCGTAGTGTGACCGCGACCTTAATCACGATTAATTCGCTAATCGTGATTAACTTTATGCATGATTAAAAGATGAATAGCGTAATCACGATCAGTGTTAATCGCGATTAGATGTAGTGTGACTGTTCTAATCATCATTAAATGTCTGGTTACTTATCAAATTTGGAAAACAAAATGAAGGAAATAGTTTAATTAAATATAGTTTAGTTAATTTTTTCTTGAAAGTATCATCGTCGAATTTTTGAATCTCGATTTCAAAAAAACTCTTTGTTTCTCTGACGTTGACAAACAGATTGTTCAGCTTTTGTGAAACAATTCACCAGCGGAAGAAATAATAGTAGCATATCAGCGCTGGACATATGTTCTTTTCTGTTTTTTCTTTTTGCCGTAAATACTTTCCTTTGTTTAATAACGTTTAGTAAAGTAACAGTGTTCATTGTTCACTTGACTGACAGAAAACTTAGCTGATTTTAGAACACTTTCCGTATTTATTTGCTGTTCCTAATCATGATTAGCCTTCAATCATGATTAGCACGGTCACATTGTTTATTTAACCGTGATTAAAATACTGTTAATCATGATTAACAAAGGATGTGGTCACACTACAAAATCGTTAATCATGATTAACTTTAAGCATGATTAATTTTAATCATGATTAAGGCTGTAGTGTGACCCTAGTGATAGTCGAATTCAACTATCGACAGAAACGAAAATGTTTTTTCATATGTGTTTTCAGAAGATGCAGACTGCAATAGAACCGCTAAAAACCAACTAAATAGGATTCGACCTATATCAATATTTTTTACCCTTTTATCTAGATGCTCTACATGAAACACTGAGTTAACTAGCTTCATTGCTCGAGTGTATAGCTTAATACATTCACATACATCAAATTAAACCCGATGCAATGTTAATTCGTGGGCAATGTTATCTAGTTGCATCGAGAGAAACATTTATCTGCATCTGGATACCTCAACCACCGAAATGCGTTGGAGGATGCTGTTTCCGTGCTTGGATTTAATATGTAAGACTTTTTGATCCGTCTTATGTTAAGAAGAATCAAGCCAACTTATACCGTCTTATTTTAAGATAAATTCTTTTTTAGAATGAATCAACACAAATACGAGCTGATCAAAACAAAAAAATAATCAGCGAATTTCTATTTGTGAGGAAAACATATTTACTTTTGAATTTATTTGTCTAATTAATAAAATGTCTAAGATTTCTAATTTCGCAATCTGTTCAGCGTGTG
This sequence comes from Didymodactylos carnosus, assembly GCA_905250885.1. NCBI lineage: Eukaryota > Metazoa > Rotifera > Eurotatoria > Philodinida > Philodinidae > Didymodactylos > Didymodactylos carnosus. The sequence goes on from CAJNOQ010007189.1 coordinate 10,269, forward strand.
ATGTTTGTGACTTTCTGTAGTAGACGCATCAAGACAGCTCTGTTGAAGGCGTATCGAAGACACTTGACGGCATCTCTATTTTGAAAAATGTTTCTTAATTCTTCATGTTTACTGAGCTTCTTTCTTTCTTATCAAAGTTTGGACTTTTGTTCTTGAGATAGTACATAGGGGAGATTCCTAAGTGTTACATCGATTTTCTAGATTCAAGATCTAACCAACAGGTCTTCACCGAGTTATCATTTTTTATTTTTATCAATCACCCTTATGTAAGCTGGATAAAAGGCTGAAATCTTTATAACTCGGTGAAGGCCTCTTGGTTAGATCGTAGAACTTTTTCATATAGGGAACTTGACATAATCTACAATGTGGCACTATCAGAATTTGTTGAGACGAAAGTTCGTGATTGATCTAAAGGGATCCCTTATTCGAACAGAAATATTAAAAGGTCCTATGAGAACGAATGGAAACCAAATTCGTGCTCAACATCAAAAGTTATCAGATATGTTTCAAGGAAAAATCGATGTAATACTTAGGTACCTTTTTTCGTCAGATTAGTACTACAATGTACAATGTCCTCTTTACATTTAAACGCACGCCACTGCTTAGGATAACTGATACCGTTGATCAGGTAAAGAATGTAAATGTAGAAGCTGATGTAATTAGTGCCAGAAGATATAAGAACATTGTTCGGTTATACTTCTATGTGTCTTTGAGATGTCTTTCATCTAAAAATGGATAGATAGGATGAAGGCATATATATGACAATTTTTTTTGGAAGACGTGGCATTTTTCGTGGTAAACTTCTGTTAGAGGACGATTTCTTTTTAGAGGGTACATCTTGAACACATCAGGAACCTTTTTTTTATACAGTACATGAACATGACACAACTCTTAAGCGAACGATGTATCGCCCACGAATGTGGGTGAAGCACATTTAAAGTAATTCTTAGCATGGCTCAAGTTTAAAAGTTGACACGTAGGTGAGAGAGTGAGAATGAATGCGATAATTAGTCTCATTAGGTCAGTCTAACTTGTATTCGCGAAAATGTGGGTTCGGGAAGAGTCGGAGTATCATGTATGAGTAAAGGCCAAATAAACTCAGAGTATGATAACCTGGCATCATATATAGAGTAGAAAAGGTGCACATGGTTGAAAGACAGAAAGGAGAAGAACAGATCAAAATAAAACATTTGTATTTTGCGTATAATTACTACCTCCTAATATTTCTTTTAGAATGCGTGCCATTTCTTTTTGTTGATCAGGTGTGCAATGATTTTCAATGTCGAGAACAACTGGATACCTATGGACGAAGAAAATAAAAGATGAATAATGATCATTTCTATTAGAATAAAGACTTACGGTGATACAGTGAATAAATGTGGCTGGATTGCGCGAATTATTGTCTCAAACGGACAAGATTTGATAAAAGTAAAACCATGGTAAACACGAGGTTGTCCATCTGGTCCATCGTAACAGTCAACTAGAAAATGACGACAATTCATGAAGCTTTCTATCCCGAAAAAAGAATGGGTTCAGATGTTTCTTGAGTAATGTTTGACAGAAAAGCGGTAGATGCTTGTAGTCTCCACCAATTGGAAATCGAGATCTGACTGCAACTTTCCATTACTAAAGTCATTTTTAAAATTATTTTCCAAAGTAGATTTCTCAGAGGATCTTTGAAAAACTATGTCATAGCTCAAAAGCTTGAAATATAAATAATTTCATTTTTTGTCATGAATAGATAGTCTAAAGTGTTCTCTTCAAAATGGTAGTTAGCGACACTTTCGTCTTCATTTAGGCCTGGCATCGGCTTTCCTTGGAGCTCCAAGACTGGTCATTTTTCACATGTTAGAACCTCCGAAACGATTCTAGACGGGGGTTATCGACGACGCTGAATCTTATAACAACGTTTGTTTTAGGATATATTCGAAGATCTGCTGGAAACTGAGTTTTACAAAAACTGAGATTTCAAGATTGTTTCCACCTAATATTAAAACATTTACAATTCTCTCAAAAACAATGGGAGAGGGTCCAAACTTCAGAATGTAGGGTATTTGTGCTATTCCCTATCGTAGTTATAAGAAAACTACAAAAAGAGCGTTACAAAGCTCGATGGTTTTACGAAGGGATCTCTGAAAACGTTTGAGCAAAAATATGGTTTTCGACTTTTCGATGATATAATCAGCTTTACCAGACAAATTTAGCCATATACTGAAGTTTTAAGCTCCTCCTGTTGTTCTTTGAGTGAATTGTAAATGTTTTAATATTAGGTGGAAACAATCTTGAAATCTCAGTTTTTGTAAAACTCAGTTTCCAGCAGATCTTCGAATATATCCTAA
>CAJNOQ010007190.1:0-12606 GCA_905250885.1 Didymodactylos carnosus
TTTTTAAGTGCGGATTCGTAATCAGCGTGAAAAACTGCGTCTAATGATGTATTTTTAAGCATTGCTCAAGTTAAAACAACAATTCGAACCTTCGCATCCGAAGGTGGACCGTTAGCTGGCCACGCCGATAGCGGAATCTTTTTTGACGTGTGAACTACTTAGAACTATGATAAAAAATATTTTTTTCGGATTTTCATCGTATGGTGATAGGTTTGTAACTGAGGTTAGACGAAAGTATTTAAAATTACGAAGTACGAGGCAATAGCATAATGGCCTTGAAGGTAAAACCTGTCAAAATTCAAGAATAAATTAGAAATGCAAAAAAAGATTTTGAGTTGTTCTTCTGAATTCTTTTTTAAACTGTGTGTCAAAAAAAGATGACACGATTCTTTTCTTATAAGATAGTCAAAAAGTAATTAATGCATCGAAACGTTTTAACCACTCGAACGATGACAGTTTTTTTGGGCATTCTTACTTTTTCAACTGAAAATTGTTTTTGTGTAATGTTTTCAATGTTTGCCGTAGTATCTTTCCTACTAATTATTCCACTGCACACCAACTCTCAAACACAACAACAACAGGCTTATTATCAAACAGTAGCACAGTCAGAATATTATTCTAATAGTACCACAAGCGTAATTCATAACTTTACATCAGTTTATTTCACACTTCTTGAATGTACACAAAAATGTTTTGCATATTCAACGTGTAAACTAGCAACATATTATACGACGACGACGGACGAACGATTGTGTTCACTTTACAGTGACTCAGTTGAGAATGGAAACATTCAATTTAATATGAATGCAAAAATTATTGTGTTAAGTAATTGACAAAGTTCTAGAACATTGTTTTCATTGATAAAAACGCAAAACGCTTTTCGGTCGGGAAAACTTAGGAAAACTCGATTTTCTGAAGCCCAGGAGCACTTCAGAAAACCGAGATATAGATATTCGTATTCAACGTGAAATTCTGCATCGAACAGTGTATAATCAATGGGTTTTAAACATGAAAGTTTTACACATTTTTTGCCTCCGGATAACCCGCTTACTGAGCAGGACTTCAGTAGGCCAACGTTTTGAACACAGGACCAAGCGCGTCCTGTGCTTTACCTTAGAAAAATTTTTCACATATTTTATATGTACAGCTTATGTACAGTTTTTTATGTACGTATAGAATGATCGATGCTCTTTCAATAGCGGAAACCGCAGGTCCCACGAACTTTACTATCAGAAGTTATGCGCCTTTTATTTCAAAATACCGTTTCTCCGGCTTGCGCTTTATGCCTCACCTGGTAAATCATAACTCTGTTAGAGCAATATTTTTAAAAATGGAAAACGCCATTTGAAAGAGCACACCTTGTGTTACAGCAAAAATCTATGGGGGTCAAAATTCTGAGATGCGGTCTGAGCACGTAAACTGAGCAAAAGGCGCCTCTTACGTACGATGGCTCCTAAATCCGTAAATATCTCTTCTTTTGAAGAGACCACACAAAACGACTTTGCTTATGTGTGTTTTGTTCATAGAAACTACTCCAGTTTTTGTATCGACAATAGTTACAAGCACGCAGACATCCTCGCAACCGACTACAGCGATGGCTGCGTCTTCCAAACCGACCACTACGGTGGCGCATACATCAGCACAACCGATGACAACGATCGTCCTGTCTTCAACGGTGGCACTCACATCGTCGCACCCAAGTACAACGCTGAAGACCATGGTTAGCTCAAGTAAGAAACTGGCAGTGTGTATGTTCAAGTCTGTACTCTGTTCTCTGGAGAGCGTCAGCTATTTATATATTGCAGTTTGATACAGATTTTTACCATCAAGAATCTTTACTTTTCTAAACAAAACTTTTCTCTATGACTTATCTAGTAAACTTAATTGAAGATTGCCAAAAAACAGAACATATTGACCATGTACTATTATAAAGAAAACGAAACTTTTTGCAACATTTTGCTGGTCTGTTGAACTTCGTAAGGAATCGTAGCTCACCGTGAGGAACTCACCCTGTTCCCAATCAGACAACCCCGCTGCTGATTTCGAGTAGATGCCGAACTTTTGAAAGTTTGCGAGTCACACATCAAAAGGACTCATCATGGAATTCTGAACAAAAGAAGCTATGTCGGAACTTGGCGAAACCGAATTTTGTTCGAGTGAATATTGGAGATCAGAGTGCAGTTTTGCATCGATTTATTAGAGTCTGTGAAAGCAAATTATGCTAATGTGCCTCCACCTCAGCAGTGATAAGAGGGAAACTTTTCAAAAAAATCGGAAGTGGTATCTCTAGGTTCTGGCATGCCTCATATTGTTCGACAGTCAAGCTAAGAAAAAAGGAAGAGAAACTGAAAAAAGTGGAAGGAAAAAATTGAAAAGGAAAAAGGAAAAGGAAGAAATTGAAAAAAATAAAAGGGAGAAAAAATTATTTGTATAATAAAATAATGGAACTTCCGCCATCCACATACGTTGTATTAGTTGTCTTAGTTGTCTTGTATTAGTTGACTTCGCGAATCCATCAAACATTCTACAATACGGTGGTTCCCAGAAGTAGTAAAAGTAGGCACTTATCTTGAATACTTCTTTTTCTTCGTCTAATGTATGAATCTAAATTGCACTTTTCCGCTGTGTATCAGAGAGTATGAAAGGATGCCACTCTTCGTCATACATTTAAAAAAATAATTATAACAGGAAATTATCGCTCGAAACATTTTCTGAAACCTCGTCTCCTTCTCCTTTGATATTGCAGATTTTTATATAATTGCACTTAAAAGAGACTTCGCGAATCCATCGAACATTCTACAATACGGTGGTTTTATGCTCGAAATGGATCTATACCTTTTACTGTGCTATTCGGTTCTATGATCAAAACTGAACGTATGGAAAAACTTCAGCCTGTTTGCATTTGATTTGACCCAGTTATGCATTTTCCAAGACATGGATGTCGAAGAGTTACAAAAAACAAGGAGTACTCAGCATTTTGCCACTGACTTCGTCAAATTTAGTTTGTTCTCTTCGAGCAAAATCTCATTAGAAAGCTCGATAAAAAGTGAATAAATCCATGTGACTTTGAATTTTTGTAAAACTCCCCCCTGTTGTATAAGGAGTTTCGGTTTTATACCGGGTTTCCTAGTGATTACCATGACTTTTTGACCATGGGACGGGACGCCCCTTCCATCCTCCTGGAGTATTTATCTTAACTGGCAGGAGTATTTAAGCCAAAAAGCGGGATTATTTCTGTTAAAATACACGAGGGATTATATTTTTATAGAACAGCCGATAAGAGTCATGGTTCAAGCTGCTCATATTTTCTGTTGCGTAGCTTTTTTTCTCATAAATATATTTTATGGCAGCGAGGCGAGCTTCACCTTTCAACGCCATAGACGCTATTCTGGCCAGATCTTTTAAATTAGTCAGCGGCTTGTCCGATTAACGGTCCCCATTTTTCATTCATTTTCAAAGAGTCTTTGCAATAAAGCTAGGAAGTAATTTCAAATTCGAAATAGATGATCTAGTAGAATAAATATTTCTCTACAAAATGAGAGGTGTCTCAGTTCTAGAAGTTGATTAGTAATGAAAATAGAGTTATTGTACGAAGAGCTTAAAAAGTTGATTTTAGGACTATCTGAAAAGCGTTTTTGAAAGAGTGAGAACGATCGAGCAAATATCCATAAAGTATACCAGTTTGTAGAGAATTGTTTGCTCTACAAGATGTGATGCTTTCTAACGTTGGAAACTATCTTAATTAATCTTTATTAATCAAGAAAAAACAACAAAGAAAATCGTAACGCACTCACGAAAAATGGCCAGAAGTGTAAGTGCGTTACCATTTTCTTTGTTATTAGCTTTATTGTGAGGGTTCTTGGAAAAAGAGTAGAAAAGGGGGACGGTTAGCCGGACAAGCCGTCAGTCATATGGTTAGAAAAACGTATTTCACAAAATTTATCGGTTCTTCACATGTTTCGAACATGATCGGTAGCGTTCATACACAGGAAAAAGCCACTAGTAATTCTCTCTGCCTGGGTTTTGTGGAGTACTGAGTTTTCTACAAAACCCACCAAAAAGTTATCGAAGCAAAGGATCAATCAGATCACTGTCAAATTACACAAGCAAGATGGCGGACTGACGCTATTTTTCCGAGATTATTTTGAATTTTCTGCTTTTTACAGCTTAAAGTCCTATGTAACGTGAAAAATAAGGTGATATTCGGAATCAGCATAAAGAACTGCATCTACTGATGTGCCTATCAAGTAAAAATGCAGCAATGAATGATCCCAAAATCAGATGTAGTTTTTGACGGTGATTTTGAATATCATCGTGTTTTTCATTTTAAATTGGATTTAAGCTGTGTAAAACGGAAAATGCTGAAGAAACTCGAAAAATTAGCATCAGACCGTCATCTTGTTTCCGAAATTTTGATGTGACTTGATCCTTTGCTTCGAAAATTTGTGGATGGATTTTGTAGAAAATTCAACTCTCTACAAACGCAGGCATTCAGAATTTTCGATGGGCCTTTCTGTATCTGAACACAAACTATCGTTTGGAAACATGCGGTAGGAAAGACCGGAAATTATTAGGAAACGCATTTCTCTAATATAAAAATCCAGCTGCAAACAGTTTAAAAAGAAACGCGATTTTAGTTAGTTTTTATCGGGCTTTCTAACGAGATGTTGGTCGAACAGAACGACGATATGCGAATGCTGCTGATCCATATTTTTTTAAAATTTCTCGACACCCTAACTCCGTCAAATCAAGTGCAAACAAGCTAAAATGTTTTCCATACGCCCACCCTAGTCAACGTTTTTACGTGCAAGAAAGCAAGAAGGCCTTGTGACATTTCTTGCCTAAGAAAAGTTTCTTGTACCTACTTGCTTTTTCAGCAAAAAATATTTGACTACAAGCGCACAAGGACCCTAACTCAATGGTAAAATGCGGGCTTAGGATGCATAAAACCACCGGTTTAATACCGGCAAAGTGCTGCAGTTTTTTTTGTTTTTTTGCATCTTTCTTGCCATCTCTCCGCAAATCTATTTCTTGCAGGGAGGTAACAAAAAATTTCGTGCGGTTTCTTGCAAGGGCAAATAATATTTCTTGCAGAGAGATCTTTAGCGCAAGAAGTCGCAAGAAAGATTCCGTTAAAACTGGCTAATTCTTCTTGGGACATTCTTGGCCAAAGATCTTGCGAATTTCTTGTCCCGAGAAAGTCAATTAGGGCAGCTTGATTATACGATCGAGCGGCACCGTAAAAGGTATAGGTCCATTTCGAGCATAAAGCGACTTTTCTGGATGGGCTCACAAAACCTCTCTTAACTTCACTTCATTGGTAAACAGTGTTTTCTTATCTTTTCTTTTATCCTAGTTGCTTCTACTATGTGTCCGACTACCACACAATGTACAACATCATGTCAGACGGTTGCTGGTAATTCGAACAACACTGCCGGAAGTAGTATATCAGCTTTGAATTTGCCCCAGAAAATCTACATTGATTCATTGTCGAATCTATATGTATCAGACAGTACCAATCAACGTGTTATAAAATTTAGTTATGGATCAACCACAAATGGTCAAATTATTCTAGGCACCACCGGTGTACCAGGTTCGAATTTATCATTATTAGATTATCCGACCGGTCTTCAGCTGGATTCGAATGGCAATTTACTAGTTGTAGATGCAAATAATCATCGTGTTATAAAATTATTTACAAATGGAACAGTTACAGTTGTTGCTGGTATATCTGGACAGAGCAGTTCAAGTCTAAATCACTTGAGAAATCCAAACGATCTATATATTACAGCAGATAATACACTGTATGTATCTGATCAGAATAATAACAGAGTTCTTCGATTTGCACCGAACAGTACCGGTGGGGATAATGGAATCATTGTTGCGTGTAAGTTTTACTTTATCATTCGAATTACTTGATTAATAATATTACTGTACTTTAAGGACGAGTGCATGAGAAGAATATCGAGTATTATTTAGAATGACCATAACATGACAATTTTTAACATAAATGTTTTATTATTTTAGGATGGTACGACCAAAACTGGGATTATGAAAAAACTTTCCCACCATTTGTACTTGATCTGCCCGAGTTATAGAATTTACAAAACGAGGTATATCGCCAATATGTCGAAATGAGTCTCCAGCGATATTTTGACTATAACTTCTTCATACTTTATTTGTTCTGTCTGAGCACCATTTTATTCGAAAGACTGTTAAAAATTGAATAAGCTCCACCGAACTTAGCGAGAAAAACAGGCTTTCCCAAAAAATTTGAATTTTTAGTTATGAGTTATTTGGCATATTTTGAACTTCTCAAAGCCGTTTCACAGTTACCCGAGGATTTCAAAGCTGCATCTTGTAGAGCGCGAAACTCTGTACAACATAGGCTACTTTTGAATTTTTCCAATGGAATAGTTATGTCCAAGTTTGGGAAACAGAGGTAGAAAATAGCCAAAAACGGCTAAAATGAGAAAAAAATTTTGAATTTTCTCCACGCAGACAGCGTCTAAACTAAAAAATAAGGCCATATTTGGAATCAGCAGCGAAAACTGATTCGAATAACATGTGTATCGATGATTTTCAGGAAAAAAATTTTGATGAGACAAGATTTCAGAAAAGAATCGTTTTTATCGCTGATTACGAATATGACCTCATTTTGTAGTTTGTATGGAAATTGTGGAAAAATATTGAAATAAGGTTTCTAATTTTAGCATTTTTCGGCCATTTTCTGATTTTGTTTCTCAAATTTCGTCCTGTTACGAATCATTCGGAAAATTCAAAAGTAGCCTCTGTAATAGAAACTTTGGCGCTCTAAAAGATAATATGTTTAAATCGGTGGTATATTTTACAACGGCTGCAAAAAGTTCAAAATATATGAAAACTTTCGTATCGGAAAGCCTGAAATTTTTTGCAAAAGCCAGTTTTATCTTAATAAGAAGGGTAGAAAAATTTGACACCTTTCGGAGCGTATTCAGTTTTTGATGGTCTTTCGAATGAAATGTTGCTCAGACAGACCGGATGAAAACTGGCAAAGTATTGGAGAAAATGCTGAAGGTGGTAGCTTTCCAAAATTTCCCGATGATGCTTATTTTGTAAATTGTATAACTCAGCCAAATCAAGTTTGAAAAGATAACTTTTTTGAATAAACCCTGTTTTGATTATCGAGCCCGAAGGTGTAATAAAAAATTCAGGTGAAAAATGGTCATGTTATGGTTATTCTTGATGATCCTGTGCACTCCTTTTCATTATTCTTTTACTTTACTTTATTTTTCTATATAAGCTGGCCTAAATGATCCAAGAGCTGTCTATGTAGATACGAATTTGAATCTCTATGTTGCTGATACTAATTCACATGTAATTCGTCAATTTACACGTACAAATGCGACATACAACGTTTTAGTAGCTGGAAATACAACTGCTGGTAGCAGTACAAGTCTGTTAAATTTACCTCGCGCTGTAACGTTGGATGAAACTACAACTCCAGATACGATGTATATTGCCGATACCGGGAATAATCGTATCCTAACATGGGTTATCGGTGCCACGTCAGGAACTGTCTTTGCCGGTACTAGCAGTCCTGGACCGTGTACATCATTAAATAATCCTTTCGATGTGAAATTGGATTTAACAAAGTCTAAGGTTTATATTGCTGATTATAATAATAATCGAGTAATGCGATCAAATGGTATGTACTATTTTCTACTATATAATATGAATTCTTTGAGAATTAATCGAGTTGATTAATGAATAGGAGACGAAAACTTGTTGGCTTTTACTGAGGCAAAGGAGGAGCGAAAATCGATCCATCGTATTTTGGGGATAATGGACAAGGTTGACCTATAGTTTTTCGGATTCTGCGGTCAAAATCCGAGTTATGAAAAAAACTTTTACCCGTTTAACCTTTTTTCGACGAAGTTAGGAATTTGGAAGTGAAGGTTGTCGAGAAAGCCAAAGCATCTCTAATATTTTGGATATAATTCGGCCAAATTTTCTACCCGTTGTTTCCGAACAACAGTACATTGAAAATCCTAATCAAAAACTGAACAAAATCTGGAATTTTATTTTGTTGGGTACTTGAATTATCCTCCGAAAAAATTAGATGGACTAAATTTGTCTCATTTTCCCAAACTTAGCAGTTCTGATTTGATGCTATTTTTCGTTCGGTAACAGTCTCTGGGATATCTTCTCGTTACATACGCTTTGTAGAGTGTTAAATTTTCTACAAAACCTAAGAAAAAACTTTGAAAAAAGTTTCAAGACATGTCGATTTTTGGGAAACAAGATGGTCGACTGCCATTGATTTTCCAAAATTTCCCAGCCTGAGAGAAATCTTAGGACGAAAACAGGTGATATTTAGAATCAGCATTAATAACTGTATCGATTGATGTGTCTCTCAAGTATCCTGGAGAACATCAGTTTTTTCCGCTTTTGTAGATTTTTTTATTTTAAAGTTTTCTCATGTCTGACCAAAATTTTGAAGTTCTCCAAAATCCTTGAAAGGCACCATCGTTCGATGCAATTTTTGATGGTGATTCTGAATATTCCCTTCTTTATATCCTAAAAGTCCGCTCAAACTGTGAAATTTTGAAAAAAATTGAAAAAAGTTGAAAAATTAGTAGCAGCCGACCATCTGATCTACCAAAATTTGTAAACGTTTTTTCATAACTCAAGTTTGTTGCATAGAATTGAATGACATCATAAAAAATATAGGTCTGTTTTGACTATTTGCCATCTCTCCAGAAAAATGCTTGCTCTCTTACTGAGATATCTTACGTTAAGTGCAACGAAAAAGCGGAAAAATTCTATCCGAACGAAAACTTCATTTGTCAACATTGGTTTCCATACTTCCTTTTTTTATATCTCTAGTTTGTGTGTGATTTCGTCTGTTACTCCACCGACAGCAACGACGATGGCATTAACAGCAACAACAACATAATGTACTATTATTTGAGTTAAATAAGACGCCGTGACGGACGGAAAAAGGTAGACCGTCACGTGTCCAGGCCGTACTCTGTTTTTTTGTATTCGTTGCTTTCTATGAATGCTTAGCGTTAATTTGCTTTTGAAGAATATAAGTCTAAGACTTTGTTAGAAGAATATAATTCCAAATGAATTTCAGAAAATAGTTCCTACTGACTTTTGAGAAAATGCCTGCTATGCCTTTCACTACTATCCATTTCAAAATAGAATGTACTCTATTTCATCCGCTGAATACAGCTTTCTACCTAAAAGTAGTTAAAAGTGTTCTTCTTCTTCAGAAGATCCGTAGAAAACGTTTGTTAAAAACCCAAATACTCTCAGTTGTTTTTTAGAAGTTATATTGGAGCCAATGATATAGTGCAGATGAAATAGAGTACATCGTGATATCTGGAGTCTTGACCAACTTTGACTGAATTATAACTTCTCTAATTTTACGCAAAAACAGGCAACAATGGGTTATTTCACATAGTATACGTTTTCAACTGTTTCGAACTAAAAAAAACAAAAAAGCTTTTTATAGTAAAATATTGTTGTGCTAAAACGGAGCAGATTTTTCTTTTAAACTTATTATGGACCATTCGATAGAGTGTTTTGAGCTGATCATCAATATGTAGTTTTTAATTTTTTCCAAATGTCTTTTCCACGTACAAAAATCAAGAAAACTCGAAAAAGTTAGATTTTTCCACTTGAGTTTTTAGTTGGAACGTTCAAACTATTTTTTCTTGGTCAGCGTTAAAAGTTGAATTAAAAGATGATATTAAATAATTAAAAGACATTCTGATTTTGAATGTCTTTCTTTTAGCTTTCTCTTATTTTCTTGTTTTAAATCTGATATTCCTGGTTGCGAAGTTTAAAAAATTTGTATTTTCTAGAGGATGCCTCACTCTATCGTGCACTATGTTAAACTCAAGGACAAAAGATTTTTCTAAAAAAGTTAAGTTTAATCTTTAACTGAGTTTGAAATGAATTCCAACATGTTCCTGACAGCCGGATAAAACACGATGAAATTAGCGTTCTAATTGTATCAAGAGACGTTATTTAGAAAAGAACTTTTTTGCTGCCAAAACTTGTTGTTTTCGAAATGTTCAATGATGACGAAATGCTCCTTCGAGAAAACGGAAGTGATTGTCGATTCGAGTGAGTAGCGATCGAGTTAAAGAGTCGTGAGTAATATTTTTCACTTATTTCGAATTAAGTTCGCTTCTTCTGTGTTCGAGATGCGATATTTCGATCTTTTCTCGTTCAGATCTGATCAAGAATAAGAAGTTGCCACCCAGATGGAACGCATTTGCGGATGAGAACAAGACTTCGATCAGTGAGAAACCTGTTCATGTGAAACAAAAGCCTCCTTGTATTCAGTTGAAATCGAAAGCAAAAGAAACGAGGCGATTCTGCTCGAGTCGAATCTAAACTAAAGAGAAATCTTCGGCATGAACCTAAAAGTATCATCATTTCGTTCTGTCTGGGAAATTCTCGTCGATGTGCGAAGAGATTCTTCATTGTTCAACTTGAGTTTCGCCGTCGAACAACTACTCTTTGTGCTCTCCAATCGCCTTTCGCTTTCGAAAGACCTTGAGGATGAACATCAGAAAGAAATCTTCCCTCCCACCTGAACAACACAAACATTGTCTATTCAACCTCACCTCTCTGCGATAAAAAAAGTCGAGAAATGACGAATTATCTTATCGAGAATACTCCTATTTGCTTTCACCAAATCCATCTCGATGAAGAGATTCTTCATTGATTCTCAAGAGCAATCTCTCTCTTCTTCTTTCTCTCAGAACTCAACTCTCATCGCAATCCACAATTCGAAGACAATATGGCGCTGAAACGTGGATAGATTTGAGCAAAAATAATTTATAAAAAAAAGATCAAAACGAACGCCTTTATCGCTATGCATTTGTGCATCTTCGTTCAGATAAACAAATTGTTTATCCTCGATAGTGTGTATTGTTTAAAACAATACACACCATCGAGGCGCGTTGTCCGCCAGCAAAAACGGAATTCCATCGCTGATTTCATGTGAACAAGCAATATTATGTGTGTTCCGCGCATAACAGTCGGTCCAGTGTTAAAAACGATGACTCACATTCATTTTTAAAAGGAAAAGAAAATAAGTCTTCTAGATTTTCACTTCGTCTTTTAATTTCTATGAAAAACTTATCCCGTTCTTCGTTCACTTGAAACAACCCTTTTGGTTGCTTACAAAAATGTATGGTTTTTCAACTGTAGTAAAAAACGACAGTGGTTTTTTGAAAATAATGAAAAACTAAGGCAGTTGTTTGGATGTTGTCAACACGTTGTCAATTATAGCATGGATGTTTTTCAAACAATATAAAAATGACAAAAGTACTGTGTCAAATCAATAAATGATGTATAGCTTCGCTTAGCATCATACTTTAATTATTACAGAATGAGCCATTAACAGATAGAATTCATTTATATAGAATATTATTCAGACTTTCAAGACAAACACTTCTATATCCAATATTTATTGAGTTCTCCTCTACTTCTAAAGAAACATCGACTTCAGAACAGTCAGTTAAACGTGACTTACGTGAAAAATTTATCTTAAGGATTCCTGAAGTCATTGCTAAGAATCAAACATACTAAACTGTAGACTAATTTAAGGAGCTGCTCAGTGAAAATTTAAGTTAGACTTCTAGCTTTGAAACGTTACACATTTTGGTTTCATAAAATTTTGTTCTGAAAGATTCAGTGAAAAAAGTTTAAATACCAAACATTAGTCCAAAGTTGTTGTAAACCGCTTTTTTTCTTTATTTTTTCACTAGAGCATGAAGAAAAACATCATAGAATGAAAGAAGGCAGCAAGGAGATGTCACTATTCTGAGCTCTAAATATGTTAGTAAAAATAAATAATAATGTGCGTTTGTAGAGAATTGTGTTTCACAAAATGTCCTTTTATAAAAGGGAAGAGATTTATTTAGTATACGAAAGTTATCAGTTAACGCTAGTCAACTGTTTTCTTGAAACTAGCCAAAAACTTACCAATTTCTGGTTAAAAAAGTAATCAAAATATAATCTATCGTAACCTACTCAAAAGAGTCATAAAATCAGTCCTAGTTGTTAAAATTACGTACCTAAATTCAAACTCATTTTGTTATAGGAAAAAGACGTTTTGTAAGGATTGAGGTCATATATCCTCGTTTTCAATTGTAAGATGCCTTCAAAACTACCCGAAAACACTGCACAGAGGTGGCCAAGTCCGGGTTTGAAGGCTTTTTTGATGGACTAGGACTCGACTTGGACTTGGGGATTTTTTTATCAAGTCCAAGGAAAGTCCGTTTGAAGTCCAACGAATTAAAATCTTTTATATTCAACAGTTGAGTATAATCCGATACCTAATTTGTCAAACATGCATCAATGTATGGATAAAATTTATTTACCAGTCATGTATGATTATAGCATACTGTATAGTGCAGAAATATGAAGAACTTTGACTCGAACTTGCACTTGACTTTGGCTTCAGCTCCAGTGGACTTGGACTTGGAAATGGTCGCACTGGCCCATCTCTACTGGTACGACAGTTAAAGTTAGGAAAAAATATTTCCGTTCTTCCTAAGATTTAAAAAAACTGGTGAAAAACAGTTCAAAACCTTTCTG
>CAJNOQ010007191.1:0-12605 GCA_905250885.1 Didymodactylos carnosus
GCAAGAGCATCGAAATTCAAAATCTCCTTTTTTTTCTGAAAATTTTTGTACGAAAGTCGTAATAGTAGCCCCTTCGTAATACAAGCCCCCCCTAAAAATTTTGAACACTCGGACAGTTTAGAAGCCCGGAGGCTTCTATTATGGGGGGGGTTTATTATCAGTCGGTCGATATTGCTGGTATTTTGCGGTATGATACCATTTTTCGAAAAACATCGTGTAAATTTAGTTCATCTGTGGCATATTTCTTCCACTAGAATTTCATTCCAATTACTTAAACTTTGTCGGCTTATATAAACTTCTTGATTTAAAAAATTGAATTGGATCACTGTTTTCGTGGAAAAAGCCGTGTGAATAATCAGCTATACATAATAAAAGTGAAAAGATTAATATATCCCTTTGGTAACATAAAATAAAGTTCACAGTAAAGAAAAACAAGGAAAAAGTATTTGTATTTAGGCAAAACATGATCAAGACAAACCGGTACTGACCGATCACCGGTATACCGGCGCCGATCCGGTATGGGTACGAAGTTTGTATACCGGTGATCCGTACCGGCATCGCATTTTTGATACCGGTTACACCCCTAAGTGGCACCCAGTAACTATTGATAGCCCTGGACACGGATGAACTATGGGTAATCAACGATGCTGAGTCTCCTGGCAATATTTATTTTTAGAAAAATTTTAAAAATCTGTCGAAAAGCTAGTTTTACGAAAATTGTTCCACGAAAATTAGAGTTTCCAGGCTGTTTTCGCCTAATGTTAAAATATTCACTGTCCACTCAGAAAATGTCAGAACGACTTCAGAACCTCAGGATATTATTAATGTTGTCCGATAAACGTGATTATCTGATCAAAAAAATCGAAAAGCATTTTCTGTTAATAGGTTTTCGGAAAACCTCAGAATTTTGGTAAAATTTCTTTCGAGATCTCCTATAAATAGGATATAGCACAGCCTAAATAGTTCATCTATCTTCAAGGCTACCAATAGTTACCGGATGCCAGTCTTGGGACTCGAAGGAAATCCGATACAGCTCCCGAACCGCGAAGAATGATGGTCTCGCTTGACTCCTATATTGAAGAAGACACCCCGCGCTATCAGTGCACAAAAAAAATCAATAGTCCTGTTGGGAGATTCCTACACATGGCCTAGTTTCCCAAAGATCTCTCAAAAATCTGTTTTAAAAAACCTCTTCTGTAAAGTTTTTGGTTAAGAAAACGTCTCCCAGTCTCTTCTTTTGAATGGTGAAAACCCGAGCCCTCTAGCTTTTTTCTATCAGAAGTTATTTAAAAAGCAGTCATATACCATTCTTTTTCTGGATGAACAATAGTGCATTCTGTACTATTGTTTCCAAAATCTCCGAGAATCTGAGTTTGAAGACGTCGCCGTTATTCGAGAACCATAAGACGGCTTCAAAAAATAAACGGTTTTTTATAAGCTCTGTTTTCAACGTAGACGACTGGATATATTAATTTTGACCGTTCAATATAGTTCTAATACATGTATATGATATTCCATTTGTCTCTCTCTTTCTCTTATACAGCCAAAAATATTATTTCCTTTCAATTTATTAGCAAACGAACTGAAAGAAGTCGATATACATTCTTTGATTAGAAGTCGTCTATATATATATGTTTCTCCAGCTTGTTTTTATATCTTACAGAAGGAACGGAAAACAGCAAACATTTGTCTATTTTAATCCACTGATTGGACAAAAAGTTTTGGACAAAATTTTTCATTCTAAAAAGTGATCTTAAATTATTCAGACGGCAATAACAACCACAATGTATAGAACTTTTAGAACGGCGACTATGTCTCACTATAGGTCTGTTCCTCGCCTTCATTTTTTTTCTTTTCTGTTACAAGACATCAGTCTAATTATAACTGAACATTTCTTTTTTGTGTGTTCTACCTACTCGTTTCCTCATTCCACCCATCCATGCGAGAGACAGCAAAAAGATGTCTAATCCAAAGTCCAAGTTTGAATCATTGTCTAATGAAATTTTAATGATTGTTTTTGAACATATTGAAGTTGGAAATCTATTTTATAGTTTTTATAATTTAAATCAAAGATTAAATTATCTATTACTCGATCATCCTCTACATTTTTACTGCACGATTCGTAGTGACAGTAATAGAAACAATGGACATTTCTTTCGTCGACTATATAAAGATATTATTCTGCCTAAGATTTCTAATCATATACAATCATTAACATTAATTCAATGTGATGATGATGATGATGATATGTTAAAAACCTACTACGATGATTTATTTCATTTTAAAAATGAAGATAAAAAATTTGTATCTTTACGATTATTAACATTGGATAATTTAGCTTTAAAAGACATGGAACGTATCCTTAATCAATGTAGTGGTCTACCAAATATAAAATGTTTAATTATTTTTAATGCAGGTCAGTTTATAAGAGTAACGAAACTCGTATTAATAGATATTGCTTCGTCGAGGATCAGACAAGTGTTATACTGAAAGTGTCTCATTTCGAGTTGAAATTTTTGTCATAATCACCAGATACCCAAATTAGTTTTAAATTCTTAATAAGAGTTTAATATTGTGCTGTTGATGCGTTATAACTACCTACTGATATACAAAAGAGTGTTGGGAAAGCAGCAAGATCTACGAAAAGAGGTAGGTCTCTTCGTCAACTGCTCCAACACTCTTGTATATCGTGAGTGGTAGGTATCACATGGATTAACTTAGATGTTACAGGTAAGGTCGCTAGAAGGCATGTTTCAGAAAAAATGCATTTTTCCTCAGTTGGGAGACCCATAGATTCTCTACATGCTAAACCATCTGTATTTAAAATATTCGGCTCTGCTTTGTCATAGCTTTTGATGACGACACATAAACTAATGATAGTCCAATTTGTTCTATTTGCTAACAACAAACTGGAAACATGCATTTTTTTTACTCTAAATCAGTTTTCAACGCTGAAATATGAAAATATGATTTTTGGAAAGAGTACATACGAAAACCTATAAAAACAAAATTTAGAGGCTTTCGTATCACTTTTATGGCATATGTCCACGTACCTAGTCCAAATTGCCCACTGTGTGTCATTTTCTCGGCAATGAAAACTGTGCCGACCTTTCTGTCGAAAAGTATACGTTTTGCAAAAGCTGTGTTTCTGCACAAGAAAGTCATAGAAACATGAGAGTGGTTTCTCTTCTGTCTTCTCATTCATTCAGAAATTGCTTAGCGAAATCTTTGGTTTTCTAGTGGTTTTTCACAATTAAAATGCTTTTGGTGTTTGACTGACAGACACATTTCGTGAAAACTTTGATCATATTTTCAGATTTAGCATTTTAAAGTAAATTCTAGAATTTCATGTCTCCAGCTTGTTGGCGCAAGAAGAAATTAGAGGATCATTTAAAGCATATTGATTCTAGTCAAAGCTAAACCGATATAATGTTAAGGTAAAATATTTCAGATACACATATTGAATGTACTTGACTATAGGTACCTGAGTGCTCGCATTTAGGTGCCTATGCGGGTACTCTGCTACATGAATGTCATAGGTGCTTGAAGATTTTTTAAGGAAGTATTACTTGAGAGGTGCCCAATTACTTGCGCTGAAAGCAGCGTAGGTTCTCAGTTTTTTTCCGCTTACTGTTTTGTTTCGCGTTCACATATATATAAAAGAAAAACATATGTTTACAAGAATGACATGTGTTTTATCTTCACACGATCACTTAAAATGGCTGACCGTTTAGGTGCCCGCTAAGTAATATTTTACGTGCAAGCACCTATGACATTCTTGTAGCAGGAAACCTCACGCAAGGTACCTACGTTCAAGTACATTCACTAAGGTATCATAAAAGTTTCAGGCTCTTACCTATTGTCATTTGTGAGAACATAAATTTTTCCTGAAAAATTCATTAGCGATTGCTGTTGGAACACTCGTAACTTCTGAACGGATCAATATCAAAATCTTCCACAAACTTGTTAGTCTTCATTTCTACTACCAATGGTAAAAATTTCAGTTCGATCAGAGCTATCTGGTCTGACATTGAGTGATTTTCTCAGCGAGACAGACAATAGACGTTAAAATTTTATCAAGTCTTTCGATTTTTGTGAGAATTGTTACTATTTCGCTTTGTTTTTACTTGTGTCTGCATTTAGATTCAAAAGAGAACATTAAAATAAGTTCCATTATGAAAATAAATTCACTTTGTTCATTTGAATTGAGCGTAAAGAAAGAAAAATATTCCATCTTAAAGCCACCATATTCATTTAATATGAATGATATGACTACGATGACAACAACATTATTAAATTCGATAAAATATTTAACATTACACAATTGTTTTGCATTAGAAAATTTATTCCTGTTATGTGAACATTTACCACACCTCAAATTTTTAACTTTAAATGAACTTAATCTTTGGTATAAAATGAACAATATTTTTTCACCATATCCGTTAAAATGTAAAGTAAAATTTCATTTAAGAATTGGTTATAATACAAATTTTAATCATATTGAAATACTTTTAAGTAATATGCCAAATTTATATTCGTTAAATATTGAAGGTGGTATTGAATTCGATTTGACATTATCAGATGGCAACAGCAGCAGTTTTCTCAATAGTAAACGATGGGAACATTTATTAATCAAATTAACGAATTTAAAACAGCTTTTTATTGATTTAAGAACGGGATTTAATGATGATAAAAAAAGTATCCTAGGACATGTAAAAGATATTTTAATACCATCGTTTCATAAAAATGATTTTTTATTTAAAAAATGTAATTTTTTTCTTAAAGTCTATCCACAACATAATGATAAAAATTTTTATCATTTACGTATAGTAGTTTGTAATGATACACTGTAAACAATAAAGTGTGCTCGCTAGTGTGCATTCCTTCAAGTGTACATTTCGAGTCCAAAGTAATGTGCAAATTGTCACTGTGTAATCTGAATTTTTATCTTGTGTTTCTCTATGGAGAATAACAGAAAAATTATTCTCCTCTTCGGTCTTTTTTTCTCGTTCTGGCTGTGGAAGTTATATGTGCAATTCCAGTGTGTTACAGCCACACTGAACAAGCCGTTTTCAGTACGCAAAAAAATTCAACGTGATATGTACATTCAATGTGCCCCGGGCATACTTTATTTGTTACAGTGTAGACATTGTTGTAATCAACGTTTCTTTGAATAAATAAACAAACGTTTTTTCGTCGAACGGAGTTAGACATATACCTTATTCTTTAGATCTTACCAGAAGTTGACTCGAAAACCGTAAGTCTCTCGCTTGATTAGAAAAAAAGTTCCACTTAATATAGTTGAACATATGCGATTATGAATATACTTAAAAAGCACAGTTAATTTGCTTATTGTCCCTATTCGCGCTTCTAAGGCGAAAGACGAAATAAAGACGTATTTTCTATCGTTTTCAAATAAAAAAGTCCAGTGGCTCAAGACTTGATCTTATATGGAGAAGTCCTTTCTGTTCAAAAACTGATCAAACTGTTGCTATTTCAAATTGTGATAGGACGGCTGAAGCTGTACAATTCCTCTGACTTTCGCATTGTCACATCATTTCTTCGACATGAAAGAGAAAAATTGCAACGGTAAAAATATATGATTTTTGTGACTTTGAGCTTTCTCACAAGCTTCTTAGGTAGAAGAAGAGTGTTTGGAGCAGCGTTTCATTCTATTTTGAAATGATGGTGCATTTCTGACTGAAAGATCAAAGTCGAAAAAACTGTGCAGAAGCCTAGTAGACTGGTGTATTTAAGCAATTCGGTCACTCTTGCCATCTGCACATAAAATTTAATTTTTCTGATCGAAGCACAGTTTTGTTTTCTTTGTTTATACACTGCATGGACTGGAGTTATTCACTTCTACTTTTCTTCCTTCCACTTGACCACATGACATAAGAATTACATACATTCATTTTTTCTCTCTTCTTTGTTCATTTCGTCACTATTATAGTCTTCTATCAGCCAGATTTCGTTCAGTCGTCGAATAGGCTAATCTCTAACAGATATTCGCAATCGATTCAAAAATTCTCTATCGGCAGTCGATAGAGACTAAAAGTAGAAGTAAGTTTTGTCTCAAGCACCATTTAATTCAGCAATTTTCGACGCTGATTTCAAATCTGTGATTTTTTATTCTTAAAGCGTTGAAGGAAGCTATTTCACAACTTTCTCCTGTTTTCTTTTTTAAGATCAAGATAGATACTAAAGTTTTTCTTTAATTATTATTTTGACGAATAATGGAAGTAACACCTACAAGATGTCAAGTCTTCGGGTGTACACGTGCCCCATTGGCAGTTTGTCTTCATTGCAACAATTATTTATGCAAACCACATTTCAATGAACACGAAACAACAGCAATACCATCGACAACGTCATCATTAAACACAGTTATTGAATTAGGTACATTACTGGAATGTGTTAATAAATTACATGGTAAAGTTGAAAATAATTTAACATGTAATGGTTTAATAGATGAAAAATTAGATGAACTTAATCAATGGCGAACTAAATCAAATAAAGTATTTGAAAAATTTTGTGATGAAAAACGACACGAAATTACAAGTTTGTTTCAAAATGAATTCAGTGAAGGCAAACGGAAGGGTAAGTCATAACAAGTTTAGCTGTTTAGTTTCTGCTGGTTAAAACCCATTCAACTTTCTTTTTGTTTGCGTTAACATAAAAGATCAGAGACGGATTTTTTGTTTTGGTTCACAGCTATTGAGTTATCTATAAAGTATAGAGATTCATTTTTAAGGAACACGAACACTTTAGCCTACAAAACTATTGTCTCTAACTGAACATTTTAAAATTTCAAACATTCATTTATCAATCAAAAAACTTTATCAAATTTTGTCGTTTTCTTATTTATTTTATTCTTTGGATTGCTTTTAACGGTTGGCATTTTTCTTTTATTGCAGAAGGAGAAAAAATGGCACATTTCTGTACTGCTGTACTTATATGATAGAAAATCTCTAAAAGCAAATGACTGATTATCAATGTATTTCAAAAGCTGAAGAGGAAAATGTGTCTGTCTTTCGTTAAAAAACTAAAGATTTTAGAATGTGAGAATGTATGAAAAGAACTTATAGTGTCTTTTTAACGTTAAGAATAGATCATTCACATTAGCTTACGAAAGAACCTTTTCAGGTACACAGTCTACTTTCAATAATTTATATTTGTAAGCCGATGGATAAAATAGTAAAAGCTCTAAAACAGAGATGGGCAAGTCAGAGGTTTTCCAAGTCATAAGTCAAGTCATTACAAAAAATTCAGGTCCAGTCAAGTCGTTAGTCATATTTTTTTCTTGTCAAGTCTCAGCAGAACTGGAACAGGCATCCTCACCGGTCAACTGACCGGTCTGGTTGAACTATTTTAACTGAAAAATTGGAGGAATTCTTCTGTTTTGTATCCTTGAGCAAATACGAAAATGTGACTTTTTTTCACAAAAAAAGAATGTCTTTTTATCTTTTGAAGCGTAAAAATGCGTCGACTCATGACGAAAAGCCGCTTTTTGCCGGCTTCTAGTAAGGGGAAACAGAGTTTTAAGGCCGCGACGGCCAGAAAAACGTCGACGTTTTCTGCTTTTTTTATCATTTTTGTTTCTTTTTTTAAGTGTTTTTTGCGATATTCGAGTGTCTGTATTTGTGGAAAGCATCTCATGTCTGTTATACGTTCAATAGTTTTGGTAGAGCATTAACGATTTTAAGAGAGGATTCATGATGGAGAAAAGGGTATAGCATGGCCAAAATAAAGGATATTCGCTAAGGATAGCAGTCAGTCAGTGCAAAAGACTTTTAAAATTTTTTGCTAGCTCACTGTAATTCTTTCGATCAAAGTATCAATCAATGAAAATCATCGATAGCCACCTGAAGAGAAGTGATTCGGTCGTTAGAGTCGTTGCTAAAATACTCATACACGATCATCTAATTTTTTCATAATTTCTATCAAAAAAAGAAGTTGTTCGACTTACACAAGTAATTCTATTGGTTTTTTGCTTTTATATTAGGCTGGATAAAAAGTATTGATAGTTTGAAACAACAAGTTAGTGAATTAATACAAAATAATACAACAGCAAATAAAGAAGATGTAGAACGCGTTAAAATGAAAATTGAGCATTTTATTCAAAATGAAATGAATTTCATTCATATAAAGCAAAAATATTTAGATTTATCAGATTATTTTACAATTGTTACAACAATAAATATAATGAAGTTAATCAACGCATTTAAAACTGCAACTGAATGGAATTTGTGGACATGTAAGTTAACAGATGATGATGTAAAAGTAGTTGCGCAAGAGTTAAAAATTAATGAAAATTGTCAAGCATTACATTTAAGTCATAATAAAATCAGTGATATTGGTGTACAATATTTAAGTGAAATGTTAAAATTAAATAAAAAATTGATAAAACTATGGATCGGAACAAATCAAGTTAGCGATCAAGGACTTACAATTCTATGTGATGCACTGAAATATAATGATAAATTGACAACATTATACGTACATGAAAACAAAATTACAGATGATAGTGTCAGTATAATATTAGATATGTTACAAGTGAATCATTCATTAAACTGGTTAGATGTTACTGATAATCTAATATCAAAAAATGGTAAACAACGTTTAAGTGATGGAATAGCTAAAATACGAAAAATTCATATAGATGTATAACTCGTTTGTAATATCCAAAATGTTTAACCATCATCATCGTTTTTTTTATCAAAACGTTTAATTTCATTTCCATGTGTCTTCTGTTGTAACATCACTTTTTTACTTTTTAAAAAATGTATATTTTGGAAATAAAAGTGACTAGGACTTAGGACTAGGATTTAGGAACGTGATAAAACTATTTTGACTAAAGTTTTCTAAAATAGAGGAGAGTTCGCTAATACATCATAATAAATGCTTCCACTATCAGTACAAAGTGGAGAAAAAAAGAACGTGTTTTAACTTTAAGTTTGCTAGAAAAAAACCGCTCACGAGCAAATCCCAATTTTCATTGACTAACTAAAACACACTTCCTTGCCCGAGAAAAGTTAAGTGATGAAAATTCATTGAGTGAAAAAAATTCTCTCTTTTTTCTTTTTATTCCAGTTAGACGCAATTGGTACAAAATTTGTTTCAGCAACTGCTAGTTCCTCCTCCAACAGTATGTTAACATAAATGTTATTATCCGAGGATTATAGTGCTTATTTTTTATAAATTCCGTCAAGGACCTTTGCTTAGAGAGAGAGTTTAGATTTTTTATAAGTGCAGCATCCTAATAGCGTGTTTTTGAAGTTAAAAGTGATTGTGAGTTCACGCTTCCTTCTGATATCTGTATTGTGGTCCGTTGTTAATGCAAAATCAAGCAGCAGTGAGACAGATACGTATTTTTTTAAGCGTGTTGGTTTTGTCATTTGAGTGAACTCCACACAAAAAAATGTCTCTTTCTCTGCTTTTCAAGATTTATTATTTGCTGATTATACAATTAGAAAGTATCATTGTAATGCTGTTAAATTTATCAATATAGGGTAGTTTTAAAATGTCTACGGCTTCGTGATACCGCTGACCATCATCGTGGATTAACACAAAAATCATTTAATACATATATCGAAAAAGAATTTATCAGATAAACAACGTTGGTACTATAATTTATGGTCAATGGAAAGATTATATATGTACCGAACTGAATTGCTATACTGAAACATTGGAAAAGATGCACGTTGTAGCAATTGTTCTAAGAGAGGCACAATAGAAGCAATTTGGGAATAGATTTTCTATTTTACGTTAAGTTTTATATTGGAGGTTTCGTTTTAACTCTTGCTTTTTTTGCATGGTTATCATGTTTTAACACTAATATAGAATATTAATAAAAAGCTGCTATTCTGCGGAAGAGCTGTATTTTGGTAGAAAGCAAAAGACTTAATCACGCATACACTAAAGTTTATGACAGAAAACGAATTAGACAGATTCTGTCTTTCTAGTTTGTAGTGGTGACAAGGAGAAAATCCTAGAAGCTACTCTGCACCATTAGATGTATCGCATGTATGATTTCACGAATCGTCTTATTTTCTTTTTTGAACAGATTAAATTTGTTTCTGATTAAAAACATTTTATTCACTAAGCAAAACAACAAATGTTAATCTTCTGTTCACAAAGCGAGGCTCTTTTACTTTTCACCTGTGTTAGATGTAGAAGTACGTTCTAGCACATAGGTAAGTTGAACCTATTGTATGCGATGTGCCATATAACGCGACTATTAACACAATGATCCTCGCGACTATTAACTCAAATGACTCAATGACGATGATGTCAAGGAAATAGATAATGATTCTGTTTCAACGCTAATGATAACCAATCACTAGCGGCTAGATCAAACACTTCACTTTTACGTCTAGGGTGAAAGATTGTCCACCATTTGCGTCAGAAATTAAATAGCTGTAGATAAATGAGCAATACTTTACGAGCAGTCAGTGGATGAAAAGAATAGTCTTGTTTTGAGACGAATGCTGACCAAAGCACGTGTCTCTATAACACTCGTTTCTCGATTTTCGCAAAGAAATATCGACAGTGTATAGGAAATGTGCACAAACAAGAACGCGCTCAATTGTATTCGATTAAAAACGCACAATTTAGAAACAAAAATACGCAAATCAGTGTTTTTGTAGATTTTTGTTGTTTCAAGCGCTTTCACTCTATTTTCTGTTTTACTGGAACTTATCCCAGTAATAGATTTGCGAAATTTTCTTTGTTTCTGCAAGCACGTGTAGGTGGTTTCAAATCTTGCTAAATAACTTGAAGTATCACTGTCAATCCCCTCAGCACCACGAAAAACCGTGTTCAACGGATTTGTCGTCGTTGCGCTTTTTGTTTTGAAAAACTTACATTCTGTATGTTTCATTTACGGATTTATTTTCATTTATTCGCAGAAGGAGCTTTTTTCTTCTAAATAGCGTCTCCTTATGCACGACTGGCTTTCGGAGCCGTTCTTTTTGCTCGTGAAGCCGCTGTTTTATGCTGGTAGATGCGCTGTTATATCAGGAGCCACTTACTCTTTTTGTGTCGAAAAAACTGCGTGCAACATTTTTTCGGCAACGGAATAAGCGAACTGCAAATTTTTTTTTAAAAGTTCACTGTCAATCTCTAAGACCATA
This sequence comes from Didymodactylos carnosus, assembly GCA_905250885.1. Lineage (NCBI taxonomy): Eukaryota > Metazoa > Rotifera > Eurotatoria > Philodinida > Philodinidae > Didymodactylos > Didymodactylos carnosus. Next base: position 11,136 of record CAJNOQ010007191.1, read on the forward strand.
CGTTTCACTAAAAAAAACTTAAGAGTGAGTTTTTGAGAAAGTGGTATAAGTACGATAATAAGATATTTCAGATTTCGCTGATTTTTACATATGTTATAGTGGGAAGTGAACTGATTGTAACCTGAAAGTTTCAAGTCAAGTTTATATTTCCTGTACGCTGGCTTACTCATGATCGAAAAATCAATGAAAAAAAAAATTGCATCATGATTAAAAAATGTAAAGTAAAGGTTATTTTTTTCAAAGAATAAGTGATTTGGCCAGTTAATATGTGAAATAAATACAAAATCAACATCGTATACTTGAACAGCAAAAAGTTTTTCGTATCTGCTACTAGGGGCTTCAGGGTTATCCCCCATACATCAAAAAATGAAAGTTGTTTACGTATGCACTTTTAACACATCATTCTACGACAAATTCAATGCTGGTTTCAAAAATCATTAAATTTTCCATCCCGAATGTGAACTGGCAACTACGTGGTCTAGTTTATATGGTGTCTTTGAAACATTAGATTAAATTTTTTGTACCTGTTTGCCAACTCTAAAGTTCGATCATATCTCATTTTACTGTTCGAAAACCGTGTTTAGAAAACAAAATGATCGTCATTTGTCCTATACTGAGTCATGTATGTGCTTTTTGAAGATTTGTAAAACAAGATTCTGCATTTTTTTGGAGAACATAATTTTTGTTCTTCTTCAACTTTCGTGATCTCTATACGGAACATTTGCTTTCCAGAGAACACGTTTTTCAAAGACTACCAAAAAACTGAAGAACAAGTTTCTGTTCTCCGAAGAACAAAAAAGGATGAAGATTACATTTTCTGAAGAACACAGTTTTTGTACTTCAACATTTCTGAGCTCTATATGGGACATTTGTTTGTAGAAGAGCTCATTTTTCAGGAACCACCACCTTTTTGAAGAACATAAATTTTGTTCTTCATATTACACTTTTGACCACGTCTTAATTACTTGTATTTAAGAGAAGTCTCAGTAATTAGGACGAGTCACATAATTCTGAAAAAAGTGCATACTATTCCTTCGGAAGCTATAAACTCAAACGCTCCTCCATATCATGCAAAGAGTACAAACATGAAGTCTAAAAATCTTTTACCCGGACTCAGGAAAGCCTTATTTTTTCAATTTCTGTGTGCTCGATGACGAAACTCAACTTCGGCGAATACTGGCAGCCCTAAAAATCTTTAAAAATAAAGATTTTCTCTAAAAATGAGTTGTAATCATCTGAAATGGAAAAGGACAAAATATTCGGTGAACAAGACACCAATAGATTACAGAAAAGAACAGAGCGAAGGCAAAGTCAAAACGTATATATACAGAAAAGGCTCACTCAACTTTCTAGAAGCATCGAATCTAGATTTTACAATAAAATGGACATAATAGCACACAATTTTGAAATCAAAAAACTACAGCAACCGACCTGAAGAGAAAGAGCTACAAACAGTCTGCCTAAACCCGA
>CAJNOQ010007192.1:0-12603 GCA_905250885.1 Didymodactylos carnosus
AAAAATATGTTACACTGCAGATGTCTCGTTTCTTTTCGAACTACTAGAAAACGCTTCGTGACCTTTTAAAAAGACATTGTGAAGAGTTGGGAGTCATCTCATTTTTGTAAAAGAGTTTAATCTAGCTGACTATAGATAATTGAAAAAGATTTTCGACTAGACAGCGAGTTTTGTCTAGAAATGCTGCTAAGAAATATCAGGAGTTCGTCCTGCTTTCAGCCGACAGATAGGGTTTTTCTTGAATTTTCAAGGGGATGTCAATGTTAATTTTAACATTGAACTACAGACGTGTGTTGTTTTTGATTTCATCGCCAAGTTTTTCTAAAAATTGTTATGCTGATACTGATGAAGACGTTGGTAAATGTCGAAACGTTTAGCTATTAAATATAATATTTGTACGAATAAAAGTATATTAAAACTTAAAATTTATTAAATCTTTTATTGCATCCACATTATGATATTCGTATACAACTAAATAATATTGCACATAATATTTGCTTATAAATAAATATTTCTTTCTTTGCTGATTATATAAATAAAAAATTGAATATTTCGTATAATAGTACATTGAATAAATTGATTAAATTAACTTTCTCTTAAATTTTTTCAACTGTTTATGATACAAAAAGTTTAACGAATAAATTATAAATTTGTGCTCAACTTTCCTCATGCCCAATTTTCCTAGTACCCACACTTCCTAGTGTTCAACTTTCCCATGCTCATCTTTCTGTGCTCATGTTTCCGATTTTCAATTTCTTTTACTCTTTACTTAACAACACTGAAAGAAAAATAATCTAATCCTGAAGACAGTCAAAAAGAAAAGGACATAGAAAATTCTTACTAAAAAAAAAGGAAATAAACCAAAGTTGTACAAACTAAAGAGAATACTTTCGCACAGGCGGATTTTTATCCAATCTCATATATTCTTTACATAGTTTAAAATCTGCTCGATTTTTAGCATTTTCCGGACGCATATTACATATTTTGAGAGCCTGTTCATCATGTCTTAATGCTTCTGAAAAATTTTCTTTCTGTCGATATAATTTACTCATTTGTAAGTGAGCAAAAACTAAATCTGGATGATCAGGTGGGAGAAAAAGTTCGAATATTTGCAAAGCGTGCACATATAGATTTTCAGCATGGGCGAGTGGGGAACACGCAGCCTGACTTAAAAGTGCCCATCCCCGCACTAAATGCTCAGCTGACGCAACTTTTATTGCTTTCATAGCAGTTTTTAGTCCTTCAGCTTTATTGCCTGTACCCTTTTGTGCCAGAGCTATATAACTATAAGTTTTAGCTAATTCAACTTCGTCAACAGGACTACAATGCTTCCATATACTTAAGGCCTGTACAAAATAGTGCAACGCTGTATCATAGTCTCCTAATCGAAAATAAACACATCCTAAATTAAAACAGGTGAGAGCCGGTGCTTTCTGAATTTTTGTTGCAAGCTCACTACTAACCGTTGTTGGTGATTCTCTCTTTTTGAAATGCAGGCTATTTATTTTAAATGCTAACTGAAATCGATCTCTAGCGGAATCATAGTCTCCGATACTCAAATAGTATTTCCCAATATTATTATACACCATAGCTCTCTCATAGTCACCCGGCGGTAGTTTTGCTAACATCAGTTCGCAATATTTTCTAGCATTATCATACTGACCGAGATCAATTAGAAAATCGCCGAATGTTAAAAATGAACTCACATCACCTAGACGATTTTTTAAACCTTCTAATATTCTTTCTACCTCTTCATCTTCTCTTTTATCATCCAAGATTAAATGAATCTGCCAGTATCCATCTTTCTTTTCCAAATGCGCAATTCGAAAAACGGCATCCAACGCAAACAGGACTTCGTATTCGCCAGGATACATACTAACTGAACTGATTTCAGCAAACGGTTGCGAGGAGACATTGCGCGTATTCGCCTTGATTATAAACAAAACTCTAACATTGTATTCACGTGTCAGAGCCCCCTGCATAAAGCATAGAGCCATCTGTCGGTCCATAGTGGTTGAGAAAAACTGATAAACAGACATACGCTTACCACACTTCTCTTTCAGTTTGTTAAAGTCTTTTTCTTGCATTATTTGGCCACGATAAGTAATGAGGTCTCTAGGATTATGTCTACACTGTTCACTATGAAGAGTAGCTAATTGTTTCCGTATATCAGCGATAATGAAACGAAAATTAAAGATTTGAGTAATGTTTTGTGTACGAAGTGCTTTATTCAGTTTACGATATATAAATGAATCTTTGCTGTACCAAAAAATAGCTTTTTTCGGATGATAGGTATTGTTAAATTCATTTAAAGTAGCTTTTTCACATTCATTTAGCTTGAGTTCTTTCTCGCACATTGCTATCATATTCCTTTTTGCATCGTTAATATCACTTTCTGGCATACGATTCAATATTTCAATTAATAAATAATACCAAATATATTTTTGTGTGTCATTTCCTAGTTCATATGCAGTTTTTTCTTTATCTGTCACGCTCAATGTGTTTATAGGAAAGGGTACTTGTCGATAGGGAGATATATCCTTGTGCAGCTGTGAAACTAAATCCTCTTGAGTATCAAAAGATTGAAGAATGTTCGTAATCCAACTTACGTCATTGTTCATCGATAAGGCATAGATGAACTTAATTTGTTGTAGATTCTCGATTGTAGAGGCATCGTGTTGATTGATTGAATGTGATAATACTAAGAAGACGTATTCTGATTGTAGTTTTTCTACATTTTCAATACAAGTAACCAGAGTATCGTAACTTTGAACGTAATCAAACATTTTTCGAAGAAACTCGGCAAACTCTTTTGTTTGTTCATTCTTTTCGCAATCGAGCAAGATCATTGTAGCTCGTCGAGCAATAAATTCTACTGATACTGACTCGTCGTATGTTGCCTCTCTAAAATAAAATTTTGATTTATGAGTATATTTCCGTATTCACATGAAGTAAGAGGGGCGAGTAGACTTACTCAGCCGCTGATTCACGATTTCGAGGCACTTTATTTTCCATTCTTCTAAGTTCTTCATCTGCTGGTTCTCTCAGTGGACGACATCGTCTTGCAACATTTACACTATTGACGTTTCTTAAAACTGTCCAGTTATTCCGTTGGATTGTGAAAGCATCGGGAAGACCGCTCGTGCTGTGTGTGTAAGTGGTGTTACTAGACAATGCGTTATTGGGTGATGAAAAAGTCTTTAATCGTCTAATAGATTGTTCGTCTACTCTTTCGTTTCTGGGAAGTGTTTCAAGAGGGGATATTGTCAATTGCTTTGTACAATTAGTACCCATATTTTCAGGTCAAAATTATTAATGAGCTTTTAAACTAGTCCATCTTTTGAGAAAATTTCTGCATTCTTATAAAAAACAGTGCCGCGGAAGAATCTAATCAGAAATCTGCCCACGCCAAAGTCTGACGCAACTAACAGTGTCTATAAAAAAACGTACACGTTCTTTTTAAAAAGATTTGAATTCAAATCAAAAAGAAAATGAACGTATCAATATTTTTTTAAAGAAGAAAAAAGAACAACTTTTTTAGTTCTTTTCAGTGAAACATGTTATTATTATTATTAAATTCTTTTTTTATACACAGTATGAAAAAATGACTATAAATGATGAAATGAATTTAAGAATACCTGTTGTTCGGAAGATGCTATTTTTTGGTACAGCAAAGATTCATTTATATATCGTAAACTGAATAAAGCACTTCGTATACAAAACATTACTCAAATCTAAAGTAGTGCAGTTGCCACAGTGACTTCTCAAATGACTGCTCTCGGGCAGTAATCTCTATACATAGAGAAAAGAAAGAACGAAAAGAAGATATAAGGTGATGTACAAACGTCTCTCTAGTTACTATACCTACTCAGATGAAACAAGAAAGCAAGACAACGAGAAGCGGCCACCAAGTAACCGTGTTCACCGCAGGTTTCCTTCATCGCGTTGTCTCTAGAACACATGGTGCTAGCCTAGCTTTCAAGATCACATAAAATATAAATGTTTAGCTATATTTCTGTCTCATTCCTGAAACAGACGAAAAGAGACGATTTCCTTTTAGGTTTACTAGACAGCTGATCATTCTAGAAAAATATTTTCGTTATAAGAATATGGACGATTCATTAAAAAATGTGCTATCGGACGTTGGAAAGGTAAGGTTTTTAAAGAAATTTTTCTGATTCGAAACAGAGCTGAGTCTACAGAATTTTGTTGAAAGATCGTCACCAATCATAAAATAAAAAAATCAGACGAGAAAGGCAGGTAGGCAAAGTCCGATTTTAGAAAATACCTGCATGATAATACACTTTTCTGTTTAATTTTACGAAAGTCCAAATACCAACGATTATGGTTTTATCAACTTTGAACGGGAACATTATACGAGTGGAGTACATCGGTTATCACAGGCATCTCCAGCAAAAAAATTATTCACGCACTTCAGTAGAGACAGTCTTTTTTCTTTAGTATATTCGATTAGCGTACAATACAAAACCTGAAGCTATCGTGGCTCTTCTAATACAAGCCTATAAATTACCAGTACCTGATTTAATTATATCAATTAATACCGGAGGTATCGATGCTGAGACGTATTCACGTGTTGGATCAAGCATTCCCCTGGAAACTCGAAGAACATTTCAAAGGGGTCTAGCGACCGCCGCAAAAATAACCAGTAATATCTTTTTTCTCAGTTATCGTACCCTTGTGTAAACGTACATCGCACTCCCCTCTCCCACTCTCTCTATCTCTCTTTTTCAGGTGCTTGGGTAATAACATCAGGACTTAATAGAGATGTAGTTTCATTGGTCGGAAAAGCATTAAACAATGACATGTATGGAGTTGAACTGCCTTGTATTGGTTTTGGTAGCTGGACTTATACAGCAAGTAAGTTAAGAATATGTTACAAACACACCTTAAAGTAAGCAGAATGACAGGTGTGTACTGACCAAGTGGTCAGGTACTCTGTGTTAATTGAGTAGTATCTTAACACCTTTTAGACGGAATTTTCATACTTTTCATAAAAACGACTTTTTTCGTTTCCCGTCTAAACGGTGTAAAGAGGACGCCCCCCCTCAGAAAAAAGCTTCTTTATCTTACATCCGATTTTGATGGCGCTTCCACTGACTAATGCTTACTGTCCTACTAGCTTATGCTAAGAATTCGAGATCAAAACTTTGAAGAGCTACCGAGTTATTGCGTGACAAGAGGTAAAATGGGTCTCTTAGCAAAAACATAAAGGCTTTTTTGTTGGAAGGTGCAGAAAGCTGTGAGTGGCCTGAAATGAAAGTAGATACCTAAATCTAAAATTTGATCGGCGGCGATTTTTGAATTTCGCTTCCGTTCATTCCCTACACGTATTTTAAGTCAGATCTCTGAAAATAACACTAATTCGGCGGAGTATTGGCCACTTATCTCTGCACAGAAAACAAAATCAAAAACCGCGGCGGATCAAACTTTAGATAAATGTCTTAGGTTCAAAATAATAAAAGAATGAATCTTTTTTCAAATTTGTTCTAGCTTGTATGGTCCACGAGAAAAATCAAAAATAAAGGTGGCGAGCAAGTTTTGGAGCCATTCTAGGTTAAAGGGGCGCAGTATTTTATACCCAAACACGGCTGTCAGGCTTCGTTCAGTTTCCTTTTAACATATCTTGCAGAGCTTTTCAAGGCGCATCGAATGATGTATGAATGATTACCTAGTATAGTACGGTTACTGAGAAATGTTGATTTTACAGTCATACTGTTGATGCTAAACTGTTGCTTGGTTTCAAGTAGATTCTGTCGGGTATAGTCGACTGAAAGCGTCCGGAAGGTAAGGGTCGAAATCATCGAATATGATAATCGGATGTGTTTCTGATGAGGTTGGGACCGATTAGAGGGGTTATTGTTAGTGGGCCGATTACCGTTCTTATGCGGACTTCATCTTTCAAGAAGCAGAATCTTTAAAGAACTTGTGCAGATTTTGACTTTCTGCAAGAAATGGGAATATAGTTCAGCGCTTTTAGCAAAACTAATATAACGCTGCAAGACGAAGTCATACAAATCTGGACATCTCATTCTGATCAGAACACTCTGCTCAACATAGATCCATGTCTGTTAAAACGGACAACCTTAAAAATTTTAATTAAAATGTGAAATTTAGAAAAAGATAATTTTTAGGGCTTTCAGAAATCTTTTTCAAAAGCCTCCAAAAAGATTGAATTTTTGACAAACTGAGATGGATTCTGAAAGATGACACTTTGGGATACTGAATGTATGATTACTTCCGTTTCGAAAGTTTGATAGATAGCCACAGACAGCATAGAAACAGCCGCAGACAACCAAAAATAACTACACAGACATCCATGGATGTCTGTGTGCTGCCTGTTGATGTCTTCATATTCTAGTATTACCCGTTTTCAACACCATAGAGTCAGAGCTGGAACCGTTCCGGCCGGACCAGATCGGTACCCGACAGAACCGGTTGAAAAGTCAACCAGGTCGGTAGAGACTGGTATTTCACCAGTTGAAAGTTTTGAAACATCTGCTCTTATTAACCTGTTTTACATCCCAAAACTAAAATTTCACGTCTTTTTCAGTCAGAATAAATAAGACGATGCTCTTTCGCCGGTTTGAGTTGTAATTCCAACAGGCCTGTTTACCGGCCGAACCGGTCCGATTACACTCTCAGACCGACCGGACCCGACCGGTTTATCTTTTCTCAACCGGTTCCAGCTCTACATAGAGCTAAAGACAGCGAATTATTCAACAGAAAATTCTAGGCCATTAGCCAATATTTATAAATAGAAAATTTTACTCTAACTCAGGTAATCATCAGTTGGAGGTAGCCTCAACAGGAAGAAGCTTGGATAACATTCAGTTGACCAGACTAGAGATGGTGAGTGTGTAGTCTGAATGCCTTTTTGGCTTTCTAAAAGTTGTGATTATAGGATCAGCGATTTCGAATTAGAGATTATACACCCATAGAAGAAGAGATTGATACTCGACAATACACGAAATGGGATTTAGAACCGAATCATACACATTTTCTGCTATTTGATAACGGCAGAGAATACCTTGATCCTGATATGATATTGGTGAAACGTCGAGAAATCGAAGAAGCACTCGGCCGGGCATTAAAATATTCTATTATTGGTTACGATGCCACCAATGGTATGCTAGTCGTGTCCATTATGTGCCATAAACAAATGCAAACTTTTAAGTTTTCTTTCGTTTAGTAATGCACAATCGTATACCAGTAGTAATGCTTCTATTAACGGGAGATTATGCTTCCTTAAAACTTCTGTGTAACGGTTTGGAACAGGCAACGCCTACTGTTATTTTAAAGGTTAGCATAAACGTTCGATTAAAAAACATCTATACAATAAGCAAATGATGGGCTGCGCGCATCTTCAAGCTATGTTCAGTTCATAATCTCTTTTTCCTTTTTGCACTTGTCTTCCCGTGGAAAGACGGGCTCCAATAGCGATCAAACGATTGATAAAAAACTTTGAACGTCGCAGAACATCGTTCTGCATACCGGTTAGAGCATATGCAACATCGAGGACGTTGGTTAACAGAATAAATGCAATGATTTTTTCTTTTTCCATTCCTGCAGGATACAGGCGAGTTGGCCGAAACACTTGGCCATATGCACGAAAAATTGCAAGCCTTAGAAGAAGCGGAAAGTGTAAATATACAAGATGCAATGTATAACAGAGAAAATGTAAATGTTAAAAAAACACTTCACACGGAAACCAAGAGAAAACTCCTCGAATTAACAGTTACATATCCGACGTCTGAATCGTTAAATAATATTAACAAAAAGGTGGACGACTATCACAATCTGCTTCTAGACAAAAAGCATTTAATTACAGTATTCAGTTCAATAAAACCAGGTGTCACCTTAGAAGCTGCAATTGTGAACGCGCTTATAGTAGCTGTTAAAACACGACCGGACAATGTTCGATATTATGACGTATTTCTTCGATCAAAGGCAAAGGAACTGCTGTGGACTATGGTGAGCGTAAGCGAAGATTGATCCATCCTGTTTTCTTATTCTGTCTTTTACATTCTACGTTAGATCTCAAATGACATTAATTATGCCAGAACGAATATTTTACCAGAAACCACAGATAACAGTATTCCAGTACCTCAAACTAAACGTTTTCTTGTAAGTTGAGAAAGCAGAACTTGTTTAACGGTTTTCAAAATAGACCATCGTTTCTCTTTTATAGATCAAAACTTTGATGCCTCGTGCATTACCTGAAGCCTTACGGCGAAATAATTCGAGGTTTGTAGCTTTACTAGTTGAAAATGGAGCCTCATTTGACAAGCTAAATAATCGTGATATTAGAATAATATTTAAATCAACGAAGGTATACGTTTTAAATAACTTTTATGATGAAACAAACTTTCTAAGGTAGTATATTTGTATTTTTAGAATACTGCTAAACTGCCCTATAAGCTTTATGACAAGGAGAAAAAAGACACTCTTTGGAATTACAATCGTGCTTACTTGAAGTATCATGTGAGCTTTATTTCGTATAAATTCATAAACAGGGTGTTAAAATAGACTTATTTGTTCTCTGTCTATAGTTGGAGGAAGGTCCTGAAGCGTTGGAAAACGCAGAGAAGCTGTTCTTATGGTTTATATATATGAACTGTCCGGAAATGGCTAAGTACTTATGTTCAAGATGCCGTGTACGTAAAGGAACCGCTTTTAACTACTAGAAATTCTGCGTTATGCCATGATTTTTTTCTCTTTTTTTTGTGGAGTGAATATCGTTTCATATCTTTTATCGTAGAACCAGACTTTGGGCTGTTTGCTTGCATCGAAAATATATCGTCGTGCTGCAAAAAAAGATAAACACAAAGAAAAGAAGTTCAATGACATAGCAAAGTTTGTGAAAAATGCCTTATAGAGTTATTGTTTCTTCGAATAAAAAAAAAGTTTATGTATTCGCCAACCTTACGTTTTAGGGAATTTGACAAACATGCAGCTGATATAATCGATGCATGTTATGATATAGATCAAGATTTTGCAATTGAATTAATTATCACTAAAGCAGTTGCATTTTATAATTGTGAACCGTTAGATATAGCACGAGAGGCAGATTGTCGAACATTTCTAGCTACAGAGACTGTACAAAAACATCTTCATAAAGAATGGTATCACAAGTTTAATGAACAACAAAGAATTCTACATATATCTGTTCAGATTTGGGTCTGTGTAGAAACGTTGAAAAATTGATTCAACTCACTGTACTGTACATCCTTATCTTTTTCTCATTCAAGGTATTCCTTTGCGCGTTGATATTTCCTCTTCTACCAATATTTGCTGTCTGTTTTCCTACATCTGTAATCACGAAAAAAGTAGGATCAAGTTATAATACGTTATTGGAATAGGGAGAACAAGCTCTAAACTGCTATTGGCCTAGTCATAGACGAAATCGAGAAGTGGGATTTGAGTGCTCTGCTCATTATGTTTGTGGTTTCTTTAGTTTGCATAAAGTGTGGTTCTTTTTTTAGAATACGGACGAGAAGGGCCGTGATACGTATCCTGTTATCTTCCGGAAACCGTGAGTTTACTAAGAATTTCTCAATTTCTTAATCTAACAGCGTCCTCTTGAATCAACATTCGAATTTAGAATAATGGATGGCCCAAAACAACTAAGGTTCTATCATAAAATGTATTATTTTTATAAAGCACCTGTCGTTCGTTTCTATTATCATACGGTAATATTCGAGTGAAGGAGTGCTTATACAGCATTCGTGTATAGTGTAACATATATTATTTCTTTTAGATATTTTTCGTTGCATTCTTAACGTTATTCAGCTACGTACTCTTAGTAGATTACTTTCCTTTAAATATTTATGGTGAAAAACGTTCCGGACGATCTAATCTTCTCATTCCGATTACAGAAATATTCTTACATTTATTTATATGGAGTTTGATGGCTGAAGAAGTCGAGCAGGTAATAAAAATAATCTTTTCCTAACAAAATTGCAAAGAATATGTTATATCCCTCTCAAATCTATAGCTACGGAAACATATTATACATAAGTATGATTACATTGAAGATACTTGGAATGTCCTTGATATACTCGGTGGTGTATTCTATCTGATTGGCTTTATAACACGTTTTATTGTAAATGAAACGGCTTTCACTGTTTCAAAGTGAGTCCCAGAAAACTCTAAAAGAATTATTGAGAGTATTTGATTCTATTGTTGGCGGTTGAGCAAGAGACAGGACTGTGAATTCGAGATCACTTTCCGTTTTCACACTTACGACGTGTCACACTTTCACATAACGTTTCGAAGCTAGTTTATTTACAAAAGAACTTTTGGTTGATGGTCACACCTATTTAGGATATTTATGTGTATTGATCTGATTATATGGTCGGCAAGATTATTACATTTCTTCGCTGCTTACGAGAAACTAGGTCCAAAACTTGTTATGATATATAAAATGGTAACTTAGCAAGAGTTTTTCCAAAATGGATCACTATTTTAAGTTCTTTCTCTTTTTCGAGATGGAACAAGCAGCTTTAATATTTGTCTGCTTTATATTGATACTTTTATTTGGTTTTTCAATAACTTCGTGGTCTCTCTTAACGACATCCTCACAAGTCAATTGGACTTACACAGATGATGGACGGTTGTATAATGTGACCGTGTTAGGAGGCGGCAGTAACCTATGGAGTTGGCAACTATTAAGAGATGTAACAAACTGGGGTATTTGGAAAGTATTTGGACAAATTGATGAGCCGTATGGTGGTGCAACCAGTTGTATGTATTAGCAAAGAATGGAGAGTGCAAAAATTCGCTTATCCACGTCACATGTCAAAAAAGAAATTTAAGAAGTTGAGTTTACGAGCGGATTAGACACCACTATTTGAGCATGTTCAGAGAAAAACTTACTTTTCCTCTGCTTAAACTTCATACTCTGAGGTGAGATCGTGAGAAAGTCACAAACTGTTATAATTTGAAGTCCTTCACGGAAAGAAAGCGAAACTTTTTCGATTTTAGTAAATGATGCCTACGGCACCATCGTGTTTATATTCGCAATTCTGTTCGTGGTTATTGCTAATCTTCTCTTATTAAATGTTTTAATTGCAATGTTTAAGTAAGTTATTTTGAGCGGAAAATTATTAACTATATTTACGCTACATTAACAAAACTTTTTTTAGCGCCACAATTCATCACATAGAAGCAGAGTCGAAGTTGATATGGCGTTATCAGAGATTTCTACTTGTACAAGAATATCTTGGAAAAACGTTGTTACCACCGCCATTAAATATCCCCTGTTATATCTTTTATCTTTTACAATTTTTTTGGAGAAAATATTGTATGACACGCGTTTACATGAGGATGAGGATGTGTTGTCGAAGAAAACGACAAACGGAACCCGACGCAGAATTGAAACGGCGGAAGAAGTCAGTAGATAGTAGTATAAAACTGATGAACAACTATGTTGAAACTTATCAGATGAGACGTGAAAAAGAAATAGCAGAAGAATATTGGAAAGATATTATTATATCGGAGGAAGGAAAGCAAAGACAAATGGAAAGTGATCTTTCTAAGATGAAGATAAAGTGAGATAACGGAATGCACTTTAAAAAAAGGTTAATTTATAATAAAATATTCGTCATTGCCTTCTTAGGGTGGAAAAAATACTGAATGATTTCGATCAAATGAGACAAAGGAAAAAGAAAGGAAAATTCGTAAGTTTATTTCTATATTAGCTGTACCTCTTTCTTTTTTCAGATTCTCTAACCCTATATTCTTTCTTTGAAGATTGATCCAGAAATGCAGGATGTATTCAAAGGAATAATTATAGGTGATCTAGAACCCGTCCTCGACGACCAGCAAGATCTACCACCGACTCGATCTCAAACAGATCGCAAAGCAACTTTAAATGATGCAGCACCACGACAGCAATCAAATGATGAAGTAGACCGTTCTCAGAGAGCAGTTTCGGTCAACGAAGACTTTTGCGAAGAGGAAAAAGAGGTTATAGAAGACGAAGGAGAAATACTACCTGAATTATCTACCGAGTGCGTAGCTTCCGAAAACAGCGCACAATCGTCTCTACCGAGTTGGACAGGAGATCAACTCACAACTAATCACCCACACATCGCTCCAGTTCAGTCCACGCAGCTGATCTATGCCGCTAGTCGTCGCGGTAAAGTATAATAATCTAGACAAATAAGAAAGTCTTTGAACAAACTTGCACAAAGTTCAACATGAATTTATTTTATCTCGAAGAAGTCTAATAAACTATCACTGTAATAACCCTTGAAAAAAGTTCTGTTATAGAAAGGTTTTTTAAAATCGTTGACGACTTTTCTAAAGGCAAATCTGGCGGAGTAATGTCTGGTCTTATGTGGAATTAGCAATCGATAAGTTTTCCGAACAGCTAGAATCTTCTTTGCTTCATCAGCATTTGATTTTTGATTTAAGGGGAATCCCCCCATTTAAATTTTGAAATGAAAATCAGTTTGAGAGCTGAAGAACAGAATTTGCGTTCTCTATTTAGGACAAATAAAGAACAAAATTCCTGTTAATTTTTAAGTTCTTTGAAAAACTGAAGAACTTTTTCAGAATGTAGAACTGGTTAAACGCTCC
>CAJNOQ010007193.1:0-12599 GCA_905250885.1 Didymodactylos carnosus
AATGTGCGGACTACAATCATGTCTCATTAACAAAGGTTTTGGTTTTTTGTATGAGTTTTGAAAAACTGTTTTTCCAGAAATCCGGTCTCTGAAGACTTATCGGCCAAAATGATTATTATATTTGGAATCAGCATAGTCGATAACCTATAACCCACTAGGTTTCACCCAAAAAGCGATTTGACAGTTAGGGAGGTTCCCTCGTGAGCTTTTTCAAATAAATTTATCTGCATTGTGTCAGCGAAGTACTTACATTTTACATGTCAAGTACTTTCTCAAGTACTTGTCAAGTAAATTTACTTAGAAAAGTTCACCAGTACGGTGCTCATTACTTAATCCAAGTACTTGCGCAAGTACTTGGCTCAGATACATGCACTAGCGTAAGTACCTCTCTCCATGTAAGTCGAGAGCTTGTTGAAATTTAGGAAAGATTTTTGTATTTTAATTTCAGGAGCTATACTACTTTGTAGAGCAAATACATAATAAGGCACAATAAGGCAAGTATTTCGATCATTAACAAGTACTTAGCAAGTAATCAAGTACTTCATCAAGTATGTTCTCTAAGTTACATGCTAGATTATTTTATAAACTAATCCAAACACTGTCACTTGCGGTTAAAAGTGAATATTATTCACAAAATGGATTGCGTGGAAAGCTGACGTGTAAATAAACGTGAAGCGATAGTTTCACAATGAAATTAGCACGAGATATTTTTACGTGTGTTGGCAGGTGATATTTTGCTAGGGAAATTCGAATGATTGCTGAGAAATTCACGCGTGGCTTATATACACTTCCACTAGTGATCACGTGTGAAAAATATGACTTGAAAGTTTCCGTGAACAGTTCACGTGTTGTCACAAATGGAATATATTTTCCACACGTGCCACATCCCTTTTTACGATGTTCACGTGCGATCACAGTTCATTTCACGGTATTCACGGATGTACACGCTATTTTATATACTGAAATTTCCCCATGGATATTGTTCACATAGTCTCCTTCGTTCAAAAAACCTTGGTACTTAATTCAGAAGGGCGAAGACAGAACTTTAACAGCATTCTGTGATGGTTATAAGTATGTGAACATAATTCGTTTTGTATGAATTTTATTTAGTCAAATTCTGAGAGTAACATTTAAAGAAAATTAAATAAATGACGTGAAAGTAAACTCAGATCGAAGAACGGCACAAGAATTTATAAAGGATACTCCCCTCTTTTTTGACGCTCTTGAAAACCGAGGAAACCAATATTTGATGCTATTGTTCAAAACTAGACTTTCTCTATATTTTTTCGTTTGCATCCATGTTTCAAAAATGTTTCTGGCAATGCTGATTTTCATCCGAAATAACTAACCTGAGGTGGGATCGGTTCAATTCGATTTGAGAAACTTTCGGTTCGTTCTAGTCCGGTTCAAAAAAAATACAAACCAATCCGATCTCTGTGACAGATCACGTGATTCTGTGAAGAAGAGTCTGGTAGTATACCATCTCCAACTTGCTCCAGCAGCTTAATCTTTTCATAATTCGGCGTGGCCTGGATAATTGTGATACCAATATAAGATACATCAAAGCCATCACAATCAGCGAAGTATACACCATAGAAGGCTGTAGCTCTTTTGGCCACACAAAAGGAAATAGAAGTTAAGGGAGGTGAACAAGGAATGGGAGTCAAAGAACGAATCTGTTTTGAAAGAGTAATGATTCTATTACCAACTAATTTATCTGATATATTCGTATACAACTAAAATAAACTAAAATAAACAAAATCCAAAGTCGCAAAAATTTTATCAATTATTAAAATTGATATTAAAAGCGACTTTGGAGCAAGAGAAGTTTCTCGTGCATTTCGAATCCAGAGATGTTTATTAGACATGGAAAAATATACATTTACTCACCAAATTCGTTTTGAAATAACAAGATCACTTGTAGGTGAAAATTTATCTATTTACAAATGCAAATTTGTGCTCAATTTCTTTTGATATTTTCTACTTTATCGTTTTCTCAATAATTGAATACACGTTTACATTTCATCCCTAACTTGATAAAAGTCAAATAAATAGCTAACTCAAAAGTGAGTCTGTATGAATATAGTTTCACAGCATCGTCGACTTGGTAAGATACTTATCTTTTTCATCATTCGCTTACGTACAATGATTGAGTAGTAATATCACTACATTCATGTGTATGTCTCGTTGGTATAAAACTATATCCGTGTAAACTAAGTAGAAGATATCAAAAGTAAGTTAGCACAACTTTGCATTTATAAATAGAAAAATGTTCACCAACACTAAAGTAGTACTGGTATCTCAAAACGAATTGGATGACTAATAAAAGTCGATTCTCATATTTCGAACAAATCTCCAAATGTACTCTCTACTGATTGATCACTTTCCTGTTCATGTCCATTTTCATTGATAATTGTGCATAATTTCATCATTTCTTCAGCTAAATGTTCTTGAACTTCTTTAGCCGAGTGACTATGACTAAAGCAGATCTCAAAAAATTATTATGTAACGTGATTTTGCTCATAGTCAATGATCTTACTATTGCTCATCTCTGTGTGATGATGGATTATTAGGATCTGTGTTCACGTTTTCGTGAAATTTAGTAATTCTACCAGCCAAATGACTTTTCTTTTTCTCCAGGACGTTGTATAAAACCTTTATCGTATTCCACTCTATTTCTTTTCTGCGTACATCAATGATCGCGTCTGCGTTAAGAATACGCATTAAATACGCATAGTTAGAGTATGGACTATTTATTTTATTAGTATATTCTCTTTTTTCAAAAAAAATCTCATTATAGTCCATGCAGAAACAAACAAGAAACAGAAAAGTCTTTATCATTAATATTATTGTGTATTCTGTTAGAAGAGCAAAAACCATGTATGTAGATAGAGATTACTTTAATGACAAACGACAGTTTACGGAGCCACAGTGTTGTTAGAACAACAAATCGGCAATACCACATAACTCGATCAAAAATATAATTTAGACACTTTCGCTATTTTGTTCTCTTTGCTTGTATATTTCGAACAAGAAGACGCTCTGAAGTTTATGATTGTCTTAATATGTAAAGAAAAATGTGCGTGACAAAGTGGTACATCTCAGAGCTCTCTAAGATTCTTGGCTAAAGAAATAGCGGAAATATTTAGCGCCACTCATAAAAATGTTCTGTCTTTTTAAAAAATGAATTTTTCTACTTTGTTGATATATGTTCATAAACAAGAATTTTAGAGTGCTCCAAATTGTATCATTTTATTAAACACAGTTTTCTTTACAAAATGAGATGAACACGGACTCGACAGAGCGTCTTTTTTTTTGCTTTCGACAAGAAAGATGAATGAATATTTTAATGAGAGATCCGGCACGATCTTGGATGGAGACTTGTTATCATTCATTATTTCGCCAACAGGACACTGTCATATACTTTGGTCTGTCTTCAGTCATTTCTTTAATTAGTTGATAAGTAAGTTTTTATTCATCAATTGTTTATATTTTAATGATTCGAGTAACATCATAATATGATGTTGTTTTTCATACTATTTGTTGCGAACAAATGGTATATCAGATACTACTCTGATTAATGTATTATATTATGGAATATTAATCGCATTATGGTTAAACTTTTTCATACTGGAGGCCGCACTATTAAAAAAGTATATTATTAGTAAAAGATTGCTTGAAATCGTTTAAAAATTTTTAGGTAACTAAATAGGTGAAAGAAGCAATTCTCTAAATATAAGTTTGTCTTGAGTGGATGACGCATTGTTATTATGCTATCATAGTCGATCTACGTGTTAATGACACAAACTGATTATCTTCGGTGATTCCGCTCTTGTTTTAAAAGTGTTAGTTCAACAGTTAACAACAGAGCTCGAAACGAATTAGGAAATTGTGATTTGATTCGATGAAGGGGACAATTTCAAAAGTTGGATTAGTTCCAATTGACGTAATTCGATCAAAATAACAGCTTTATTATTTTTTTAAAACGTCTATTCAGAATATACTCTCATGTTGGCGAGCCGCCAGTAGGGTAATTGTCTCTCCTAGAAAAGAATATCTAGGGCAATAAGCAGTTATTGTCCTGTACAGAATTATATTTCACAACAGAGTATCTGTCCGAAGTTCAAAATAAGTAAAAGCAATTCTTGCTTGAAAACACTTTAGATGAAGGAAAAGTGTGTTAACATGACAAAAATTATGAAGGGAAGCACGTTTGTGTATGCACTACTCTAAAATATTTATTGGCTTCCTAGAAAAGTTTAGTTTAAGGCCCGTTCATGTTCTCTCAAGTTAGAACATTCGAGTAAACCTGCCATCTTCGTGACCAGAAATTTCAAACACGAAGTGGAGCAAAACAAAGAAAAGAATGTTCACAAGAAATACCTTGCTGATGAGATTAGTTTTTCATTTATCATTTTCTTGAAGGAAACAGTTTTTAATTTTGTTATATCAATTAAGAACAACAGTAATTGCAACACTGCAAAACTAAGTTCACATGTTAGAGCTTTATTCGTACAAAATTGATTTTGTGTTCTTCGATAGTTTTAGATTAGAATACTATAATGGAATATTTTTCCGCGCCGTATTCTGAGAATAAAGCTTATACCAACGTAAAAAAGCTTTTCTTGAATATTTCTCTGACACAGCAAGATCTTGGTAGATTAGTCCGTGTCTCGCGGAAATGTGCGGTTTTGTAGTGAAGTGAAACTTGTTTGTGCAACTTACTTATGTAAACAACTTTTGGGTATCAGAAACTATGAGGCCTACATAGTGCTGTAAACGAATAAATGTACTTATTGAACAAGAATTCATTTCACAAGAGCAGAGCTAAAGTTTTGTGCAAAGAGCTGAATTAAATTGCAAACAGGCGAAACCAATTTTTATGAGAATTAACAATGATATCGATTATTTTTTATGTTTTTATTTTTACTAGCATGTTTTGCAATAACTATCTTAGTCAGTCATTGCTAATGTTGTGACATAATGGTGATGATTAATGCCTGGGATGTGAACCAACCTCATTACCTAAAACTGATGTTGCTTGTCCAACCACACTAGCTTCATAATTAACCTTCAATCTTTGAACTTCTATTGGTATATTTTGTGCAGTTTGGCTTGTAGCAGTTAGATATCCGCTTGTTTGGCGGTTAGCTTGAAGCAATTTCTGATGACGGTATTTAGATGGTATCAAAAACTACAGTGGACAACCACACGGAAATTAGATGAAAAAACGAAAGTGAGTTTTTCGAAAATTCAAATACTATCTAACATACATTAACCAATCCCTGATTTACTAGTGAAAAAATTTTGATCCAGGTGTTGAATACGGTTGAGAAAAGTAAGTCGGAATTTTCGGTCAGTTTTGTCAGGCTTTTCAAAAAGCCGTTGTTTTGGCCAGCTAAAACAAATTCCAAGAAACTGAAACACATATATTCTGAAAGCTCAGCTTGCCAATTATCGATTCAAATGTTAAACTTATTATTTTAAAGAATTTCATAAGAAGAGGGATTTTCCGTAGACTAGGTGTTTTCCCACTACACGTGCGTAATATAGTGGGTGCACTATCTAGTGTCAAGCTCCGTTCGAGCCGAAACTTTCAAGAAATATTCTTCTGTATGTGGTGCGTCTATTTGATTAGCAGAAAATTGTAGAAATGTTTCTTTGCGCAGTTACAGATTTTACAAAAACCGCACGTTTTTAGAGGTTTTTCGCTGGTTTTTTGCTTAAAAGTCACTTTCCCCCAGAAATAAGAACATATTCGGAATCAGCGTGAAAAACTGCATCGAATGATATATAATTCAAAACATTTTTCTACAGAAAAGTTTTCAGTCACACCGAATCGTAGCGTAGGAGCACTACTGCAGAAAATTTTCGGGTATACCGAAAAATGTTAAAAAGAAAAATATTAAACGACTAATATTAAAAATCAATTAAATATTTTTCTATCTTATTTAAATATTTTTCTTGTCGTAAGATAGAAAAATACTTAATTATTTTTCAGAAAAAAACAAATATTAAAGCTGGCGATGACGTTAATATTACAGCACTTATTGGTCGGACAGAAAAATATTTAATTATTTTAAAATAAAGGAAAAATATTTAATTATTTTAAAATAAAGGAAAAATATTTAAGTAAAGAAAAGTATTGAACGGACTAATATTTAGATAAGATGGAAAAATATTTAACTGATATTTAATATTAGTCGTTTAACATTTTTCTTTTTAACATTAGTCTATAGACCCAACATTTTCACTCTGCATGTGGACATATGCTGCAGAAATGGTAGATAAGTCTATAAACACACTTCTCATAGGTTTTCGAATATGCTCTTTCCAATGGTGAGATTTTCGAAATCATAAAATAATTTTTTGTGGGTTTCTGAATGCCGGATCTCTAAAAAACTCAGAAACAATTATTTTATGATTTAGAAAATGTCACCATTGGAAAGAGCATATTCGAAAACCTGGATTAATCATAATATCTCCTTAATATGTCTATATTATAACCGTTTATGATTGATATTAAATATAGAGAAAAGATCCATTACATCTGCACATAGAAATGCTCTGCAAACACATACACACGGTACAGAGAGTACTTAATACGGTACTTAATAATAAATCACATAGTATAGTAATCATCATAAGATATAAACGATTGTTTAATTATTTTTGGTGCGCCTATTACTAAGATGATAAATACACTGGTCAACATAATCGAACAAGATCCAGATAGATCCGTCCCTGTCTCAAGTTGTGATCATTTTTTTACATTCTAATCAGATAATATATCGAGTAACGTCATTGCCCAAAACAAATGTTATTTGTTCGATAACGGTTGTTTCATAAATCACTTTCTAAACTCTGAATGTCCTTAAGGACATTTTGCACAGTTTCTATACTATTTACTTGCAAACTACTTTCTCCTGCTGTGTTTTTATGAACGGTGCAGAAATCGTGGACACGTTTTTCTTTATGTTTTTTTGATAATTAGTATTCATTAACTTTTGGTGACGACGGTATTTAGATGGCATAATACGTGAATAATACTTTATAATTTCACAGTGTATAGACTGCAAACAAACATTGTGGATCTATATTGACTGTCATTGTGAAAGCTATATTGACTGTAGTGTACACATTCGCACTGCACACAACAGTATTGGAGGAATTATGATTCATTTACTCTAACAATATCAATCGCATAATCGGTGGTCGTTTAATTATCGTTTTGTGTAGGTATTAGTAAGAGTACTATAATATAGTGGGAAAAGTCGATATTTGTGATATATCTCCCGAACGCTAACTCGTACAATTTCTCGTCTGCTGAAAGGGCACGTCTTCACAGTATAAAAAACAAAAAGTCCGCGGAAACGACATTGATCAGATGAAGCGTTAATAGAGAAGTGACCCTTATAAAGTTTGGGTTTTGTGCATTTTTCAAATGTCATTTTACTAAAACTGTAGTGATCAGACGAACCAGTGTGGGTCATAACGTTGAACTGTGGTGGGTTTTTAAAAGATAGGTTTTACCGACAGCTTAACCTAGTTCGAACTACAGCTATAGTTGCGAGACAGGATGAAAAAACGATGAACAAGGAGAACAACCTCATACCCAGTTGCTTATATTCATATGAGATACTTTGAATGTTTGTTAAACTGTTCTAGCATAAATGACTTTTATTTCATTTTTCCTAGATAAATAATCTATGTCGCAATAAACGTATACTTTAGCACATTAGAAACAATATCATCTTGGTCATATCGAAAAGTGAAAAATGTTGACATGTATAAGTAAAACTAATTCCAACTTTCACGGAAGACAAAAAACTCAAAAACATTATTACCAGACTGTTTTTCGCCATAGATTTATACCGACATCCATTGATTCTTTCTATCATTATCATACCGAAAGATATGAAGTACAAGACATCAAAAGACTTTCGTTGTTAAGTTGTACAAGATCGAAATCTCTTGTGGTATCAGTGTGTATAAATAATATAAGGAAAATATATAGCACACGGTCTCTAGAGACAGGCTGTAAATATTCATTCTATATTAGAAATATTTCACTGAATATGATCGGAATAGTCATGGATACATACTTCATTAGGTATTTTATGTGCGAACGATGTAACAGTACTATTTAGATGATTTATCCAAATCTTATTCTCTAAAGTGCGCAAAATAAAATAAAATTTAAAAGTATTATGAATCTTCTCCCATAATAGAAGATCGTTTCTCAGTGGAAGATCCTTATCGGTTCTAAGACATGAAAGACAAACAGAAGACCATGATCTTCTGTCCGGATAAAAATCATCATTGTTAGAAATTTTATTTAAAGGAAGGATGAAAAAGGAACGAGTGATTGGAACACCGCTGCTGTGAATAAGATTCTGGTGTTATGGTACACGTGTACGTAAAGCACTAGTTCTGGTCTAAGAGGCACTGTCTACTATTACTAGCAAGCAACAAAATTAATCACAATAGTTAGACCTCAACTTACCGAACTTTTATTCTCACGGTCTTCTTTTCTGAACAGAATGTATAGCACATTTTTGCCGTTATAGTTCGAATCGAAATCAAATTGACTATGAGCCAGTACAAAATACTAGTCTAGCCTTTTTCTATCCACCAGTTCGCTAATTGGCTTGGGCAAGCATAGCAGAGTGACGCTTTTTCCACAGTGATTATAACTGTACGATAAAAAAGTCAACCCATGAATGCTTCTCGTTCAGCTTTTACAGAGTACATAGAAAGCGTTACGGAGTGACTTTTTTGACACCTAAATTGAGAGCTCTGTCTTCCTCTACTTTTCTCTGCAAATATTCTATCTTTTTCAAAAAACATGGTTTGTAGAAGACACTGTGAGCTGTCTGTTGCTAAAAAGAGAAGTATGAAAAGATTATGTTTTTATGGAAAAATTTCATTTTTCTTCGTTATGGAGCGAAGTAGTCGAGATAGTCTTTTCCAATTATGAAAGTGATGGAACCTTTCTAATTTGAGCAGATCTTTATAATATCACACAGAATCATTCCGCTATTGGAAAAAAAGCCTAAAAGAGTTTCTTTAAACTTTCGTAATAAAAGTTACAAAAACTTGTTTGTCAAAAATTTTTTTTGCCTATAAAGCAATGTTCCGGGCGTTACACACTCAAAAAAGTTTGTAGAGTTAAACTTAATTCTTTATCCAATAGACTTGTTTTCAAAATTTTAATTCGAAATAAGTACGTCAGAAAAATGAGCATACTGGCACTTGTACTTGAGAAAATTTTTATTCTTTGCTGTAAAAATGATAGTACCAAGAAGAATTTTTTCATTTTTACCCATCAGATCACGTCTTTCAAGCATTCTGATGACTGATAAATTTCGTTTAGACATAAATCAATCACATTACTCTCACTCGAGTCAAAAGCAGAGAAATGAACTTGTCTCAACAATAATTGTTCGAAAAAAAGAGCGATAAAAAAGTATTTCTGGTCGACTATATCAATGCGAATGCTTTTTCGCTTCATTTTTTCTGTTCTAATATTTTTCTAACACTTAGACAAAATGATTTGTCAATTAATCGTAACAATTCTTGACCATTCATATTGGATAAATCTTTGTCATCATTATCATTATTGTTACTGCTACCTGACATATTTTCAAATAAATGTTCAACAGAAACCAAATAGAAGCTTTTAGAAAACAATCTCCAATATATTTTTTAGACAAAATCAGACTAAGGAAAAAAGAAGACATCAACAATTCAAAACCAGAATTATTCCGGATCGTCTTGAAATCAGTGTATAACAGACTGCTGATTGATCCTTTTCAAGTGGCACAGGAGTGACTTGTTGAGTCCTAGTCTATCGTTCAGTGAAACTAAGGGGAAGCGTTGTGTGTGTGTGTGTGTCGCTGTCCTGGCGAGCTATTGAAGACCAGCTACTGCGTTAACAATTTTCAGCAGCAAAGGATTTTCATCCATTTTTCTGGCTTGTTCAACCAGAAGATGACTGATATTCTAGTTACTTTACACTCTAAAAAAAGATGCGACTTCTAGAAGACACATACGGTGGATTCCAAAAAGCCACATTTTAGGGTCTTCTTTGAAGACACATGATGCTATCTTACGTAAGATAACAAGTTTCATCTCATAATAGAGATCTGCACGCTAGCCCATTATTGCTCCATCTTACGTGCAATGTAAAAAGTTTTGTTTATAACATTTTCTTATTTGTCTCTCTTTCTGTGATAGATCTATTTTCTTTTTGTGGAATTTTAATCTGTAATCACGTCTTGATAATGACGACTAAGTCGTCGAAACGTTGACAAATAAATCCTTAAAATGGGAACTCATTGTTTAGCTGCTGTTAAATCAATTATCTTTATTTTACGTTTATTACCCGTTAATAAGAATAATTATCTATCTATTTCTTGCTTCCATTCATTACCTGTGACCACTACAACGTCACTACAAAGTTACTACAAGGTCACTACCGTAGTGGAAAAAGTGTGGTATAGTGGAGTGAAGTGTTGTTTTTTCCTCCTTGAGTTAATTACAGTTACGATTATTTACTATTACGGTAACCAGCGCCTACTCCCAATATAAACAGGCGTCGTTACGTCATAGGAAAATAGCTTACAGCATCAATCAATTATAATGTATAGAACAGCAATGTCAATCTTCACTCTTCACAAAAGTAAAATTTGATCGTAAAAAAAGTACTTTCGTGTATTACGCCGCTGCTTTAAAAATCATTCATTCCTTTTATAGAACCAAGCAAAAAAAATCTTTTATATTTTGTAAATTGCCAGTTTATTGGACGATTGTATCAGATTGAGTCCTGCTGTTAAAATGTATTGCTGCTATACCGTTGTTTGGTCAAATTTAAAATAGTTTTGTATGCTCTTTTATTGGCTTACATGCGTCAGACGATACCACCATCCATCGTCGTCAGTCTCTGTGATCCTTTGAAATGTCTATTGGTTCATTACAACGCGTTATGGTTTACTATACATTATTTTCTTTTACTCGGATTATCTAGCACCGAACATCTCGACGATTCAATCAACCTTCTTCGAAAAGCCTTATTTGAATTTTTACTTGGATTTTTTATGGCTATAGCTAAACAAATTGTATCTGATCAGTGATGCGCTTCTGTTTATTGCTTCAGTGTCTTAACATTCTGGATTACGCGCTTGACCACATGAAGAAGGAATACCATCATTATTTTAAGCAAGCATCTTACTGTTGCTTTTCGGGCAATCGAATTTCTTGTTTTACTTTCATAAAAACAGAAGAGACAAAAATATGTAAATAAATTATTATAAAAATACAAGAAATTAAAGAAGCAAAACAACAACAACAAAACATAATGGATGGTATCTCAAAGTATTTTTGGAATCAATCATCAAATCAGCCACTTTTCTCATCTTTTAAATCACAAGTAACGCAAGGTTACACACTGCGCACGCTTTTTATCGAACTTGGTTTATAATAGTTTTTGTTAATATCACCTTAAAACAGGTTATAATATATCTTTTTAGCGGCGAGATTCTTATCCGTTTCATTCAAATTTATGTTAATAGCTTTAGACTAGTTAAAAAGAGTTTCTTATTTCGTATACTTCTGTTGCATAGGAATGACGCAATTAATTGAAAAGACGCAGTTGGATGGAAGTTTCAGAGAAATTCAAAGACACATTAAGTTTTCCGAAGTACTCTACTTTTCTGGGATCCTAGCTACTGTTATTGGACTATTAAAAAAAGTAGCGCCCTTTTCTAATCGAGAACAGCAAAGATAGCAGTAATCCAAAGAGGAGAAGGGATTCCAGATCTTAATTTTTTCTGAATATCTGTAAAGTTTTTATACAATCAATTCCGTTTTCCAACGCGTCAAAAATGCACGGAATAAGAGGCTTTTTTTCATCAGTATGTACACTACAATGTCGATACCATATTATGCCTTAAGAAAATTAAAAAAATTCATGAATGAAATTCTCGTTAAACGAATTTATTGTAAAATAAAAATGTTGCAAATTAATGAAGCAGATGAAGAACGGTAATTGTTTTGATCCCGTAAAAAATGCAGAACGGAGCCCGTATACTAAAATTTCGATAAAAGCAGTAGAAATGATCCCGGATTTAGAAAAACAATATTTTCGACAGAATTGATCCCGGAATAAACTAATTTTTATATTTATTGTGCAGAATTGATCCCGGAAAACTTTTTTCTTTCTGCGAACAAGAGAATTGATTCCGGTTGACGTGTGTAGTAGTCACATAAGATCTTTTTTCCCAAAGCTCTTCGCTGATTTCTATATACTATATTCAATTCATACTCGCATAGCGTATACTTTCAGTACTGTGAACATTTGTATGTAACTGATAAACCACCAATGGATTGTCCAGTTCGATTTTTGCAGACATCTTGAGTTTTGATAAAACTTAATAAATCAGTTTCGTTTACACACGTAAAAACTAATAGTCATGTCTTTCGAGCCATAGTTTGTTTAATAGTGATAGTAATAGTCAAAAGTGATGTGAGTGAAAAAAGTATGAAAAAAGATGTGACCGCTACACATTGCTATTGTTTATGTCTCAATACCGTCTTTA
>CAJNOQ010007194.1:0-12599 GCA_905250885.1 Didymodactylos carnosus
ACGTTGCATGCCTAATCAAGATCCATCTTAACTTCATTTTACACTTTACACAAATAATCTGAACTCTCACGTCGCTCTAGTATTTTGCCAGAAACAGAAGAAAGGTTCGATTATTTTCGATTTCGAATAATCGAAGTTCGATTATGTTCGATTCGAGAAAACGTTTTAAACTGAAACGTTACCCACCAAATTTCACCCATGTACATTTTGTAAAGCTTGTAGTTCAGTCATCCCAAGTCAGAAAAATTTGCAAAACATCTCATTTTGTTCGGAACTGAACGCTCAATTCGATCATGTGGTTAGGGGCATGACAATTTTTGGACAACGTTCCACTTTAAAAGGTTTTCTAGAATACTCGGATCTTCAGAGTCCTTTATCTCAAAATCCCAGCGTATACCAAACTTTTTTGTTTTGAACATATAGTATCTGCAATGCCCTTTCATTTTAAACTGCCTTGCTCTTCGAGATAATCACTCTCCGAAATTATAGAAGTATATACGAGATTGGGACTTTTACATACTAAACGCCTACGTGAAATTCTGTCACTAGATTCGTGAACTTTGTTTCTTACGCTTAAACTGCTCGGCTCACGTTAATTTTTGCGTAAAAACGATTCTGTGAGAGTAGTAGAAAAGTAATTTTATTCAATTTTAAGTAATTTCGTATACTTTTGTTGGGGTAACGACCAATCATCGTAAGTATTTTCATCGAATAAACGAAATAAGCAGTTGGGTAGATCTCGGTGAGCTCTACTGAATGAGCTCCGCTTTTTTTAATTTTGACCAATTTTTGATGAGATAAAGTGCGAAATCGAGTGTGAGAGAATTTCACTATTCTCGTTTTATTCAAATTAAGCACTTTATATCAAAACGAAATACATGTTCTGAAAGCCGTGATATAAGCAAACATTTTTATGTAAATGATATCAAGAAACAATGTGTCACTTGTTCAAAAAATGGCATCTTTAACACTAAAATGCAGGTAAATCTAATTAAAATACACATGAGTTTTTTTTAAAATTTAAATATCTCAGCAAGCATTTGCGACCTGGAGCTGCGGTTTGCACTAAAACTCATCATATCCTTCATATTTTTTACTTAAATTATCGAAAATTCATCTGCTGAAAGTCATCTCCGGGCATTCCATAGTGCTTGAGTGCTCAAAGCACTAAGATAGGTGAAAATCATTATATTGGTCAAGTATTTCAACTGTTGACCCATGTGGGCATATTTCTGACAGACTTATTTATAGCTCATCTTGAAGCTCGTGAAATTCTCTATCGAATGTATATGTATTGTAGTGGCTAGTTGAGAAACGTTCATCATACAGAGAAACGTTGAATTTTTCGAAAAAACGGGGCCTTACAATTTTTCGACTTTTTTCGAGGAAAACGCGCACTGAAAATTATCTAACTATGATATTCATGATCAGCGTCTGTATCGAATGAGGTGTATTTGAGACAAAAAATATCTTGCTCGATGTCTGAATTAGCGGAACCCTTAATTTTTGAGCAGTTTGTTGATGATTTGATATTTATTCCTTTCATAAACTGTATTATATGTGTAATAGAATTTAAAACAAACTAAATTTTTTTTGTAGAACTCAGCTCGGTCCGTAGGCTGGATCATGTTCATGGAAAACGTTTCTAAGCTATTCGTATTAGTATTCTGTTATGCCTTAGTGTCGGCGCAGTTTCCTGCTGTATGCCGTTCCAATTCCAGTGATTCTCGTACCAAGGGGTCTGGCATCTGCTGTCCATTGTTCAAAGATGAAGTATGTGGCGGATCACAAAGAGGACGATGTAGTTATATCAACACAACCTGTAATATCCCAAACTTCGATAATTATCGAGTTTGGCTGCTACCATATTTTAATTCCATGTGCGTTTGTCAACCTAGTTTCTTCGGTGTTGCTTGTGAGCAATGCTGGTATGGATTAGCACCTACACTTGATGGAAAAAGTTGTATGAAATCGCCTGAAGCGAGAGTCCGACGAGATTTTTTAAATCTGTCTAGTGTTCAACAGGAGAAGTACACAAGCGTATTATAATTGATGAAAAACACACCGTCTAGTTATTATATTGTTGATGGCAAGCCGACGTCGTTCCTCTCTGTTTATGATTACCTGTCCTCCCTTCACTATATTTCTATGACGGCTGCATCGACTGATCTCGCGCACGAAGGTCCTGGCTTCCCCACATGGCATCGTAGATATTTGCTTCTTTTTGAGGAATTGGCTCAGAAAGTTTCTGATGATCCTACATTTGCCTTGCCTTACGTCAATGAATATGATGCGACCGCTATCTCACGAACTGTAGATTTATTGGGCGGAGATGGGCTCAACATCGCTAGCTGTCACGTGGAAGATGCGCATGGGAAAAATTGCGCTTGTCATCTTGCAGCAAACGGTCCTGGCTCTGTCTTCAGCAGTTGGACGGAGATTGGTCCGAATGGTACGTCAAGTGGCAAGCTTTCGCGTGCCTTAGGTTGTAGGAGAACAGCCCAAACACCACCCTCAGCAACTGCGATTGATTTCGCAATTGCAACTAGAAGCTACAGTGAGTCACCTTGGAACTCGGATAGTTCGCTGGTAACATTCACCAATCTTTTGGAAGGTTTTGCGATTGGACCAGTCGGTATCCGAACGGAACCTGCCATAGATAAACCGCGGGACAATCATAATCGTGTACATGTCTACATGGGTGGGACAATGGATGACGTAAAGACAGCTGCATCTGATCCGTTCTTTTGGCTGCACCATGGGTTTGTTGATTTGATGTTGGAGAAATGGATGAAAACACATCCAACCTCGGTGTACCCCTGGACCAATAGTGAGGCTCCTGCTGGACATTCATACAGTGATTGTCAAGCACCATTCGTTCCGCTCCTCTCGCACGCTATCTTCTTTTCAAATTCCCGTGCCTATGGGTACACGTATGACCAAATCGTCGATTCTGCAGTAGTTTCAACAGGCTCTCTTGTAGTTATAACTATAGTAATGACAGCTCTTGTCATTACAGCATCACTGCTCTACTCTTAGTACAGTACGCTATATCAGAACAAAAACCTTCTTAATGCAGAAGCTCTTTTTTATGCTTTATTCTTGGTTCTTTTATTATACCGCAAATCGAATCTTGAATATTTTCTCTCTTGTTTATTTTATTTTGTAAAAGGTACTAGTAATAACAATAATAACTCTTAAAATGACAGCTATATATACGTATATCTTTGAACATATGAAAAAGAGAAAAGAGAAAGATAGAGAGGAATGTTGTCTAGAAACTTTGGTGCAGCTTTTCTTTTTTAAGTAATTCTCTGCCACTATGAGTTAGCCTGATCAGTGTTTTAGTCAGTCTTATCAGGATATAATTTTCTTTCTACATTATTTGTCGTGATTCCTTTCTTTTTTGCAAGTCGAGACCTTTCACTGTCACTTCTTATTGTATGCACATGATCTTCTGCGTCTATCTAGCTATTTTCACTCTTTCATTCTAGTATCTTCGAGATACTGTACAACCGGCCGAACTTTTTTATTATTTTTGTGTGAGAGAAGAGCTAAAGTTCAAAACAGTGTGTGTGATTTGTGTTATATCTTTGTTCTTTATTATCTGTGATTATTACTATATTCGTGCGTATTATTAAACTGGGCTTACTTTAAAGTAAATTAATCAGTCGTAAGTAATTTAGTGTTTGATTAGTTTTTGCTAAGCTAAATTCGAACTCCGGAGATCATCTAGAGAAAGTCAAGAAGACAGAATGGAAGTTAAGACTTAGCAATTGGGGACCTGGCCGTTTTCTCTTTTAGCATTGATAATTTAACAACTAACGTTCATACTAAAATAAAATTAAATTAGTCATGAATAAAGCAAAAATATTACCCATAATTATTAATTCATTGGCCGCTCTTTGGGTAGAGTCGGTGCATATTTAAATAAAAAAGATAGAATAATATTTTTAGTGATCACTGTTTCATTAGAGCAAGTGTTTAACAACAATAATATTGAGAAATAAAAATTTGACTGCTTTCTGTTTAAGGAAGCAGGATAGTCAGGCTCATTTACCTAATCAGGCTTTTTAACACAGGCTAATTGAGCTGATTAATCTTCTCAACGTATACCTCATATGTACTGATAAAATTGATTAAATAGTTTTTAGGAGACATCACTTAAATCAATTACGTATGCATACAGTTCAACTATTTGATTAGTTCTCGTTTCGCCGACTTTTTTCTTAGCTGATTTATTCAAATTCTTGATTTGGAAAAAAGATATAAAGAACAAAAATTAACATTAAATGAATTTTATGATCGATGTATGAAATTGGTATCGTCCCGATTCGTCGACAAATCGGATACTTCAGAGAATATACATCAAAGAATTTCAAAGGCGGGAGGGGCGGTGTGAGAGTGAGTGTCGACGAATCGGGACTGAATCATGAAATTGATTGGTATAAAAAAAGTTTAACTTTTTGTAAGTAGTATAAATAAATTAATTAAGTCGGCGAAACGAGAACTGTAGATTTCTATATTTTTAGAAAAGTCGGCGAAACGAGAATACACCATTTGAAAGTGTATGTTTAAATTGTTAAATGAATATAGAATATCAATTTAATGTAAGTAACAAAAGACTAATAACCATAGTTCATCTGATGAGCTTAAAACAAATTTTTTTGTTATTTTAAAGCAAAAACAAGAATGAAAAAATGAAACAATAAAATTTTGTGAGTTCTATGTAAAGTTTGGGTCCTCTTATAGAAGAATAGAAAAATGTATGTTGATGTGAGTTATGATTCATTACTTACATATTCGTAGTTCAATAAATCGCATTATCACCATCATGCCTTGTTACATGTGGACAAAACCGTTTAGTAGTATCATTGATGTGCATCCTAACTATGAACGGAGTTCGAGAGCAACTGTAATTATCTTTTTTTGGACTCTTCACACTATAAAGACAAAGAGATAATGTACAGCTAGAAATGATCAATAGATGGAACTTAGGACAATTTGCTCATACGCATATAGTCTATCGGTCGAAACAGGCCTTATGTCAAAAAGAAATGTATCTAACATCTGAATTTCTATCGTGCATACTTTCTATTAATTAAAGTTCATCAAAAATCCATCAATTCACACTTTGATTGATTTCATCTTCGTTTATATTATATTATTAAATACGCATTTTCAGACAACAGAAAAATGGTAGGATTACTACTTACACTATCATTACTACAAACGTACTACTATCCGTTTCAAAATACAGTGTACCTACTCGGTTTTTTAATAACTTTTAAGAAACGAAATAGAGACATATTTTTCGCCTCAGGTCGAAGGAACTTGCTGATTTAACATTTCCGAAACTGGTTTTAATTAAAAAAATAAGGTTCTTTACACTGTGTCTTTGTTCATCTGAAAAAACGGCCATAGTCTTCTTTTCTGTCTTCTTGTCACGTGTACACAAAAAGGAAGAAACGAAAAGACGTTACAGCTTTATACAGAATGGAATTACGCTCACCCTTTTCGCTCTCACTTTCAGACGATTTTGCCAGTGAAGATCCACAGGCGGACCTGAATAGATCGATAATTGTCTGAACTTAGATCGTTTGAATCGTTGTCCTACCAGACATTTTATATCGTTTTAATGCATGTTTCGGTCAGTACAAGATGGCCCCAAAGTGGCTTTACCGAGGTAGACACACATTATTCTGTACATTTTTATTTTGAATGAGCTTGTTTTTTTACCAACAAATTCCCCGTTGAATTCTCTACAGAAAATGTATTGACTGTTTTATTGCAAAATCCGAAGGTGCAGCAGAATACCATGAGAAATCGTGCGAAGTACCAAAATGTAGGAAAAAAAACGTATTTTTTCAAAGAGAGCGAAATTTTTTAGAATGGTTTCACAAGCATTAAAACATAGTTTCAGTATAGTTTTGCGTAGTTTCAAATACGCTTTTTCTCGTCGTGTAGTGCGAAAATCATTTGAATCTAAATATCCGACGCAAAGTTTAACTTCTCACCAATCAAGTGAAAATAGCAAAACTTGTTAACTCTTTTTTGCTGGGACAAAAAAAAAAAAACTGAAAAATATTTCAATGACAGATGGAAAATACAGCTTTTGGAGTAGGGGTGTTAATTTAGTGTCACTTTGGAAAATAAATGTAAACGAATCATTTATTTTTTAACTATAAATGACGAATTTATCTTTATTTTTTAAATATAAATGATTCAATTACTTTTATCCATTATTATAAATGAACAATAACACTAAATTAACACCCCTATTTTGGAGACTTACCCGGCCTTTCCTTTCTCACAAACTTTTAGCAGACAATACTAAAAGAAACTGTTAACTACATTTATTTTTTCTACATTTTGGTACTTCGCACAATTTCTCATGGCATTCTGCACCTTCGGATTTTGCAATAAAACAGTCAATATATTTTTTGTAGAGAACTTAACGGGGAATCTTTTGATACAAGTACGAGCTCAATCAAAATAAAAATGTACAGAAAAATATGTGTCTACCTCGGTAAAGCCAATTTTGGGCCACCGTCTAGTATCATCAGGCTTGGTGAAAGAAGACGCCGCTACAACTGCACTTTGAAATCTATGGTACTCTCTTAAAATAAACTCAATTAAAGAGCTTATGATGACTTTATTTTTCGATAGAAAAATATTTTCTCTGCAAACTACGTTAATATATTGGGTTACTTCCACCTTTGTTTCCCCGAAAAACCATAAACCTTTCGAGGTTCTGCCATTTTTTCTTTGATTTTTGCTGTTCAATTCAAGAGAAAATGCTGATTTTATTTATCTTTGATAATAAAAACGTGTGCCTCTAGATAACATTCTAGCTTTTTCTCCCTACTTTTTATCATACTCCTTGGTCACTTTCAGATGGAAAGCATCGTCATATTCTCTATGCATGTATTTTTAAATAGGAGATGCCCAGGCGTAAAAAAATTGACAAAAAACGGCGTTAAAGGTTGAAAAGCCAACGCTTTTTTTGTCGTTTAAACGCATTTTCTTTATCTATTTATTTGAAAACCCGTTTTTTGAAATCTCACAACGCGTTAGAGAACGCGTTTTTCGATGAATGTGAACGACAATGAAAACGTTAATCAACGCGTTTTGAAATGATTCAGAAATGAAAACAGAGAGAAGATACAGAGGTTTGAGCCATCAACTTTTGTTCCATCATTCTTCCCGTTTTTCTATTCGGCCATACACTGTAAAAAATAAAGTGTACCCGAGGCACACTGGATGTGCACATCATCTTGGACTGTTTTAGCACACTGACAATGGCTTGTCCAGTGTGCCTGTAACACACAGGAATTGCTCATGTAGCGTTCACAGACAGAACGAGTAAAAAGACCAAAGAGAAGAATAATTCTTCCGTTCTTTTTTCGGCAGAGAAACGTAAGATAAAAATTCAGATTACACAATGACATTTTACACATCACTTTGGACTCGAAATGCATACTAGGTAGAATGCCCACTGGTAGGCATGCTTTATTTTTTAAAGCGTATTCTTCTGACATTACATTTGCTGACAACAAACTACTGGAGAGCAGTAAAATGAGTACTTAACGAAAAATTTCCATTTCAAGAAAGAGTCGTTATAAACGGCAAGGAAAAATTCGTTTTTCGCAAACGATCGTTAAAAAGGTCGTTTAAACGCGTTTTTTGCCGTTCAAAAGTTTAGAATAACCCGTTCTTCGACAACGCGTTTCCTAATGATCGTTAAATTAACCGTTTTCTGGCGTTTTTATTGAACACGTTTTCT
Source organism: Didymodactylos carnosus (assembly GCA_905250885.1). Classification (NCBI taxonomy): domain Eukaryota; kingdom Metazoa; phylum Rotifera; class Eurotatoria; order Philodinida; family Philodinidae; genus Didymodactylos; species Didymodactylos carnosus. The sequence continues at coordinate 7,787 of CAJNOQ010007194.1, forward strand.
AACGACGTTAAAATGATATAACTTCGAATTTCTTTCCTTTTTGCAAATGCGCTTAGAAACGATACTTTAAAACGCGTTTCAACGGCCATTGTAACGTCGTTCGAAAACGCACTCAACAAAAACGCCAGAAAACGGTTAATTTAGCGATCGCTGGCAAACTCGTTGTCAAAGAATGCGTGATTTTAAACTTTTGAACGACAAAAAACGCGTTTAAGCAGTTCTTTTAACGATCGTTTGCTAATGCGGTCGAAAAAAACGCGTTTTTCGTGCAATTTCTAACAATTTTTTCGCCTGAGTGGATACACACAGAACGACAACATGTCTACAAAATTACAGCTCGCTATTCGACAAGAAATCAGAGTCGATTTTTTAAGCTTGTTTTGATGTGAAATTTGCTTAAACCACAGCAAATCTCATATCAACACAAATACGTGGTTCGTTACCAAATGCCATATAAGCTAATGAATGTCATTGCTTGTCTAAATGTCGTTGGATATAATAATATTGTGGATCATGTGAACTCCCCATCCAGGTATTTCAATTCTGCAAAAAAAACGGACTTAATTTGCTTAGAAAATCAACAAGATGTAACTTTATATTTGAAAACTACAAAGTAGAACACTTACAAATTCACCCTACATGCGAAAAAATCCAATAATCTCAGGGTCCAATCAGATTGCGAAGACCAAATCTAATAAAATTCGGCAGAATATAGAGCATTGCGATATCAAATTAATAAATTTCGATGGTTGAGTCACATATGACTATTTATTTAGTCAGAATCGTATGTTAACATTTTTGAATCAAAACGTGGTGCACTGGCTTTTCTTTCTTATCATTATCTCGTCGATCTCAAAAGAAACAGAAAAAACATATACTGTTTTCTTTCCGTAAAGAAACAAAACACGTTTTTCCTCTTTTTGTTTAATAGAAGAACAGAAGAGAATATACGAATGTATTATCCGGATATATTGTGTAAAGGACAAAATGACGAAAACAAATGAGTTATGGGAGTATGCCCGTCCCATTTACGAGAAAATCATTTCTCATCCGTTTAACCAAGAACTAATGAATGGTACTTTGGACATAGAAAAATTTAAATTTTACATTATGCAAGATGCTTTATATCTCGTCGATTTCGGACGAGCACTGAGCATACTCGCCGGTCGATGTTCAGAGCCGAAACTGGTCAGATTACTTTTGTCATTTGCAACTGGTATTGAATCGGTCGAAGAGTTGTTGCATGAAAAGTATTTCAAGCTATTCGATATTCAACAGCGAACAATGGAACAATCACCCTCATGTCTCGCTTATACTCAATTTCTTCTGGCAAAAGTATCGCTGGGTAGTATTGAAGAAGCGTGGGCTGCTCTTTTACCGTGTTTCTGGATTTATCGTGAAGTTGGAAAATACATTTATCAGCAGGCAAACACTTCCGACAGTACAAATCCATTTAAAGAATGGATTGACACATATGCGGGAGAAGAATACAGTGATGTGGCACAACAAGCAATTGATACTACAGAATTATTAGCACAACAATTATCCGAGACATCATTCGAGAAGATGAAAGAAGCTTTTATCTATTCAAGTCGGTTTGAATACATGTTCTGGGATAGTGCATATAAACAACAATGGTGGGTTATATAGACTTAAGAGTGTTTGTTAAATCAGGATATTAGAAAAGTCTGTTTTTAACGAATAAAAGACATAAACTGTATTATTTTCCAGCGAAATTTTCGTTCTACGTAATTCCAGATGGATCGTACCGGTTTGAAGGAAAGTCATCCCCGCTAAACTGTTTTCATGTTGATAGTCAACTAAACCTTTGATTGATTCGTGACTCAAACTTATATATAAATGTGAAACTCGACTTGAATAATTATATTTAGTTAATTTTAAAATTAACTAAATATAATTATTCAAGTCGAGTTTCACATTTATATATGATTTATTCTTCAAAACCGCACAAAACTCGCATATTTAAAATCGGAGAATTGTGACTAATACTGTCTGAACAAGCATGACTATTAAGCAGATGGGTGACCACTTCTGGAGATCAAACCATGCATTATTATGGAATTAGTCACTATAAAGTAGAGAATTGTAACGTAATATCTTTCTCTATTGTTGTGTCAAAACTACGATTAGTAAGAAGATGGATGACCACTTCCCAAAATCGAACCATAAGTATGGTGCTTTTCACATTTATCTCAACGGTTGTTGAGTAAAAGTTACTAGATACAGCTTAAGTTTAAAAGGATGAAGCATTTCTGATAGAATAAAAAAGAAATACTTAATGTAGAGAAGTAGAACATGTGCATTGTACAGTGATATCGTGCATCTAGCTATAAATATTCAGAACAAGGCATGGATTATAGATCAAGTCGAAAGAATTAGGCTTGAGTCACGGAAGGTTTTTCAGGGACCTCCTTAAAAGTCGCAGAGATTATTTATTGCACTTAGGCACTTTTTCGGCTTGACCTATAATCTATAACCTGTTTTGAATATTTCCTGAAATTTTCACTTTGTTTGGATGAGAAGTAACTGACTTATGAATATTATAATTGTACATGGACGTGAAGAAAAAGTAGATTTGGAAAAAACTGGCTCACCTGTTTTAGATGGATGATCGCCTATTTAAACTTGTGGGAACTAATGGAAAAAAATCGAACAGCAAGTGATCATAGAATCTGATGTTTAGCAGCAAGTACCTACTTGATGTACTAAAACCATTGTCACAAATATCCACTGTCCAATCGTTTGAATCTACTTCATGCATTGATTGTCGGAATTTAATGTAATATTTATCCTCAGTTGACTGTGGATCAATTATAACAAGTCCTTTACAGCCAGCTACACGAATTTGATAGGCCGATGAAGCCGAGGAACCCTAAAACAATATCTAATCATTGGAAGGACTTGCTCAAATGAAAGTCCACTTTTACGTGAGTCCGTAACGTTTTGTGAAGTCATAGCTCTTTCGCTGAGCAACGTACAGCGCTGGAGAACATCTTATTTTGTAGCTGAAAGATTTTTCTTTGAAATGGTAATTTAGCAAAGTCTAGCAGTTGACTGATTTAAGTAACATAATGTTTTTGGTATATGCCACTGTCGTACAAAATGGCCTAAGGATCACGAATTATAAGTATTTATTTAAGGTAGAGCTAGACTTTGCTTAATTACTATTTGAAAGGAAAATCTTTCAGCTACAAATTAAGGCGTTCCCCAATTCTGCAAGTTGCTCGGCTGAAGAACTATGACTTTTACAAAACGTTACGAACTTACGTTTTTTGGCGGGTGGGCGTGAATAGGCCGATAACCAAGTAGAAAGACGAGAGTATCATACTTTTTTCTCAAATAAGTTTTTGGATTCAATTAGCTGTGCTAAGCCTTTTGAAATAAATCCATTACCATCAGTAAAATTATAATTATCATGTATGATATTGTCAACCAATGTCACACAATGTCCCTTTTGTTTCACCTGAACATTGAATTCATCTTTATCTGCATAAAATTTAAGTTTAATCTAAAAAAACACATAACGTTTGCATATCTTGGCAGTGTGTCTCCTAAATCATGTTTCAATAACAACTGACAAATTTCTATGAAGTTTAAAGTAATATTCAGAGAATATTACGCGTAGACTTTATATCAAAGTTTTCACTTTAACTCTTATGTTTCCACACAGCCCATAGAGCACCCAGGTGGACATCTCAATGAGAACATAGAAATGTTTTATTTTCATTCAGGGAAAAGTACATCGATGTTTGGTCTGTCTTTCTCAAAATATCAGACTATTCTCTCTACTGGAACGGTAGAAAACTCATACTAGAAAATTTGCTCAATAATCGCCATAGGCAGAGGATTTCAACATTTTGAGAAACTTGAATAAAGAATTTTATCAATAAAAGTAACAGAAATTAATCTGAGATATCAGAACTCTTTAATGATGAAAACATTATATTGAACGACGCTGAGCTCAAGAAGAAAACTATTTCTGAAAAGTACACATCCAGTGTGATGGCTAGTCAGCAGCCATCGTCCATCCAATTGGCTTCAGAGTTTTGTCAAATATGTTTCGTGACGACAAATTACAATGAATTCAATTACATTCTTTGTTTTCCATGCTTAGAAGTATTTTAAAAGAAAACCGAGGTAATAGTACGAATCAGGTCGTTGAGCTGCATGGAATCGTCTGTGGAATAAGTTTTTCTACAATAGACAGTTTCAAATACCAATTTACGGCGGTAAAACGATCTACGTAAATAGACAGTTTTTAGGACGTTTTTAGGACGTTTTTAGACAGTTAACAGACTGTCAACTGGCAGTTTTTAGGAAAACGGTTGTCTCTATCTAGCAATCCGAGATTTTGAAGAATCCTTCGATTAACTTGGCTTCCGCAGAAAGGGATCTCGAATCTCGTGGTTAGCCTACAAATAACTGAAAATGATAAAATTCGATTTTTATGCCTTTAGAAACAAGATTTACTTGGAATAACCGCCTTGGAGAAATCAGCAGAATAATGGAGAAGGCAAAAGTATAGAAAACGCTCGTCTCTAAGACTTCAGTTTTCCATTACTGATGGTCCTGACTTTTCTGAACATATTTTGTTACAAACATTTGCCTCCATTTTGTACTTCGGGTAGCGCCTACATCTTTTTTGTCTGACTTTACTTAGAAAGCCCATGTATTTGTATGGACGTGTTCTAAATAGGAACAGAAAATACACGTCGTATTCTTATTTGGAACGGGAAAAAATTAGAACACGAATATACTCGCAATAATCCCACCATAAGTGCGCGAAAAAGTA
>CAJNOQ010007195.1:0-12599 GCA_905250885.1 Didymodactylos carnosus
ATTACTAGCTGTTATTATTTCTATCAGTCTCAGAAGCGTTTATAACTCCGCAGTACAAGACAAACATAAATACTATTAAATGAAATGTGAGATTAGAAGAAACTTTTGACTGTTGGTAGAACATGCGCGAAGCTTATGATGCGATCAAGCAAAGACATTTGTGTACTCTACGATGAATAGAAAACTGTGGACTACATGAGGTTATAAATCAGTTTCTGTTCACGCTATAGATTGTGTTATTAGTATAAAATTGGGTAAAGTAGTTAGTTATACGGATATTTATTTAAACGTTTGTATACGCTATGTGTACAAGCGTAATAGAAGAGTATCAATCAAGCGATATGCCATTCAAAAGTTAAATGTGGAACGTCCAATTCTAAAATAATCATCTTATGTAACTTTTCCATGTTGATCAATCATGTTTGTTCTATGAGTATTCAGTTCCGCACAATTTGTTGCTGTTAGTTTTTGTGTTCGAACAATCAACTGGGTAGTTGCGATAGTGGTGTTATAAGCCTCTCTCTGCAAGTTTGTGGTTATTTCATACACCGTAGGATGATCAATACCCATTTTTTTGCTTAAAAGGCTCCAGAAAGCGAAAGTTTTTTTGTTTTTGTTTTATTTAACATGAAAAATTTTAAAAATAAATGACATAACATCAAATGCACAAACTATACATAATCACAACTGCGTTACGATTAAAGCAAATGAAATGAAAATAAATGCAGTAAAGAAGTACATGTAATATGACATACGTGTGCTAAAAATAATAGTTTCATATAGTCAGAAATAAGAAAAACAAACTAAAACATCTGACTATATAAACACAACACGTCACAGTGTATATTTAAAATATGATGACATTAACACAAAATGAAACGAAACATTAAAACAATATTTGTCAATTTACGAAATAATGTCAGAAGCAAATGAAGCTGGAATATCTACGGAAAATCGAAATCAGTAGATGTGTGCAAACATCGGTTTTAAACCATATCTGACTAAAGCGAAAAGGCGGGATGAACAAATGAAAAAATACCTAATGGAACCTAACTAAAATTTTTTAAACAGGTTTACGCCAATTTGTATTTCCTTTAAGAATGATGTCAAAAAACAAAAAACGGTAGGGCAAATTTACATTTTGCTCCAATTATTATCATGTTAGGTAATCATACTAGTTAACCATTGTCGAAGGGAAGATGCTTTATAGATGTAAGAAAAATTCTTGTCACCACGTTAATGTGTCTCGGAGCTTTATCGAAAAGAGCATTTCGGAGCATTTCGATAACTCCAGATTGTTTTAATGAAATTTCCGATTCGAAAAATTATATTTTTACGTTGTGCCGCAGTGAGATCATACGAAAGAATATTTTTAAGGTAGACAATTTGATTCGTCTCTCCCTCAACAGACACATCAGTCCCATCGGCAATCGAGTGACGGAGCAGGTCATACACTGGTTGGAAAAAAAATACACTCGATCCATAGATGATAAGCTGATTCAGGTTGATCACAAATACACATTGTTTTTCCTGTTCCGTTCTATCACCTCGCGTTGTGCTATCCTCTTCAGCAAAAAATGTATAAGTAAGCTTTAAGTTTCTTCTCTTTTAGAAGAGAAAGTAAACACTGTACCATAGTTTTTGTCGAGCTAATTTTGTTTTCTCGTTTTCCATCTTTACATGAGTCAAGTTAAATGCATATTTTATTTGTTTTATTACTTAATAACATATTTTATATATATTATTCTGCGAAAGTTTCCTTTGTTTTCTGCTACTATGAAGGAAAATCACAAGAAGAAATTGTTATACCTGATCAAGTTTCCTTACTTATTGGATCTGAAAATAGTCACTTGGATAAAATATTAGATTACGGTCAACAATGTTATGATAGCCGAAACGATAAAGAACAAAGAATTTTATTCAGTTGCCACGCGTTTCAACTTTTTATCTCGTTGTACTCGTTAAAGTACGTTAGAGAACGCGTTACTTACTAAGACTTAAAGTGTTACAACGTAGAAAATAAAATATTCCGGTAACGCGCGCTATTTGAATCATTTATTTGAACACTTTTATCGGCAAATTGTAGCCCTTTAACGAGGAAAAACGCGTTTTTCAGCGTTATTTTTTGTATCAAAAAGACCTCATAGGATACACTATTTCAATATGACACATTTAGTTCTATGGCACCGTCATGTCAATTAATGTAATTGAAACTATCTTTAAGGACATAAATTAAATAATTTAGCTTAAAAGGGGAGGAAAATATTTTTCTGGAGTGATTCTCATTTTTCAAAATTTTTATATTCTTCTTATTAACAAAAGATAAAACATGACCCTTTGCGTCGAGGCGATTAGTCAGTACTCAAGCGTTAGTTAAGGCCGTGTGCTGCCTCATTTTGCTTGCCTCAAAGTAGAAATCTTTTGCCTTCTACTAAAGCTGGTCTGCAAGTATATGATAGATCCTTTTTACCGGCGGCTAAGAAACGTTGGAATGATTTACCGAATGAATATCGAATGATAAACAGCTTTTTTACTTTTAAAACTAGACTAAAAGCTCCATATGCTTTAAAGTTTAAATTGAAACCTACACACTTTAGAATGTCTGAGATTCACTTCACACGCTTTAGAGTAGAATTCAGTCAATTAAATTATGATCTTTACAAACGTAAATTACAATCATCTCCATTTTGCACATGCGGTTCTGTAGAAGAAACCACTGGACATTATTTTTTAGAGTGTTCTCGATATGAAAATGAACGTCAAAAGTTGAAATCTGTTTTTCTAGTAACGATATAAACTTGAGATTTCTTACTCATGTATTAAGTGACAACTGGCTCGATTTGTTCTGTATTTCACCGAAATAAAAAAGTTTATATAAAAAAAAAATCTGTTTTTAAAAGTATTCTTCATATTCAGACTTTGACAGTAGACCACATTTTATTAAAGGATGATGCAATTACTGAACTAGACTTTGATAATATTACTTGTTTCATAGCGTGCTAGAATATATTACAGATACTCGACGCTTCCACTAGTACTGTATCTGGTAGCTTGTTTGATTGCTTTAAAGTCACTATCAACACCAACTGACTCTATTTGACGAGAAGGAACACTCCCCTCTACTGTTCAAGAATTTTTCTTCTTCTATCTTTTTTACTTTTTTTTCTTATCCTTTTTTAAATTTCCCTTTTTTGACAGCATGTAATGGGAGAAAGCCCGATTTGCTATATTTTTTTTTAAATAAAAATTCAACTGCTTAAAAAAAAAAAGTTGCTGAAAGAAGATCATCAATCCACCACTACCGCACGTGCAATTGTTAGACACTTATTTTCAGTTAATGTTTGGCAAGAAATTACGAATTTAGAAGTGCGTGAGGTAGGGTTGCCAGAAAACCAGGGCTAGTCACACATCCATTTCCAGAAAATAAATTTTTTAAAGAAACATTTTTCTCTATCTAAAAATATTTCAAATTAGTTGTTTCATTTAGAATTGAATGCGCTTCATTTTAAAAGAAGGTTTAACGCTCCAACTCATAATCTGAAATTTTTATTTAATTTTTAAAATTTGACATTTCAACTTTTTAAAACTGCGTTACCCTAAGGAACTATACTCCCTTGTTTGCCAGCTAGCCGGAACATTTTCAAGTACATGGTTGGATAGAGCTCGAAACACTCAACATATCTGGACAATTAGTGACTTCCAGAACTGGGATAAAAACAGTTTCTTTCTCAACAAATTTTCTCTTTTTCACAGTGAACACGAACTTGTATATGCACAACGGAAAAAGTGAAAAAGTTAATTTTTAAACGTTCAGAAGCATTTTTATGCAAAACCAGACTTGTGACTTTTTCCTTTCCTGTTGAGTTATTATACAGAGGAGCGAAAAAATCCGAATTCTGCCCGTATTTCTCAATTTTTTTCACCAGAACTCGCTTTTATGCAATAAAAGTATCATATTCGGACTCAGCGGCGAAAACTGAGTCGAACGATGTACCTTTTTATCCTATCCGACCACCTTTGCTTTTTCGAATTTTCTTGTTTTGTCCACTTTTGTTTTCTTCGAAAATCACTGAGATTTTCTCCAAAAAATGAAAATCAACGGAAACTTTCAAATCATGTATCATTCGACTCAGTTTTCGACACTGATTCCGCATTTGATACGCTTATTGCATAAAAAGTGAGTTCTAGTGAAAATTGAAAAATACGAGCAGAATTCCGGTTTTTTCGTCCGTATTTCACGTTTTTCACCGGGAAAGAAAGGTTGTGAAAGGTTTTTCATGTGATATTCGGATTCAGCTCCCTCTCTTCTATCAGAATATGTGTCAAAGGTCAAAATCTGAGAACTTGCTCTATCTTTGAATTAGCCTCGCCTTACGTTAAAAGATTGTTGAGAATAATCGCGGGCGATACCTCCTCCAACAATGAGAATTTGACTGTTTAATCGATAAGGACTTGATTTTTCAAGAAATACTTGTCGCAATAAGCTGTGATGACAGAAAATATTTCACCTTAAACGAAAAAATATTCCGACCCAGACATAGTCAGTTTGTAGTATTACTGATGTGTTTGGATCGTGCTACTATAACAGGACAAATAAATAAAAATAATGTTGAAGTTAGGTTGTCGTTTCTTTTTATTGTTTTGTTTGAGAATATTATTATCGCCAAATTTGACCTACCAGGATTCCACCTTACATGAAATCACAAGCGCAGCAGAAGAATAGTTTGATTGTTTATACCTAAATGAATGCGACTACCTGGTTCCATATTGTATTCATCAACCAAGTGATCATGTCTCACCATCTTACGATCAAGTCAGTGGACAACTGTGTACATTTCCACAGTTAACCTACTGCGCGAAAGTCTTGGCACAAACGCTCGGTCATTTTCAGAATACTTATTTGCAGCTGTTGAGAGTCAAAAGCCGTCAGTTAGAATCAGACTTTTATGCTCTTTCCGAATATATGTTCAGACTTTTTTCTAGTTTAATGTTGATTAACTGTGAGAAAATGTTTGAAAGAGCCAAAAACATAAAGTCCGTACACAGAAAAATAGGAGTTTTTGCATAATAATTGTGTAGGTTGTATTTCGTGGCAGTTTGAAATCGGTATTATTTTAGAGCATTAAATTCTCTGCAAAATGAGGTATTACAGCGGCTTACAACTAAAGAGAATTAAAAGTAATATATTAATTTTTATCTGTATCCTGATACACAACAACGTACATTTCATATTTACTTATGGCATATTTGTTTTTTGATACGCTTAATAAAGAGAATAGATGCCTTGAGAAATCTATTTTTCTATTAAATATATCAAATTTCAAAAAGGATCAACAGTACTTTTGTTCTTTTCCTGTCTAAGAATTTTCTTATAGATTAACATGATATCCGTTGAAAGATCTTTTGCAAAAATAACATGAAAGGTAGACGTGATATTACTTAATCGCACTCACTTTGCGATATTATCTTTTAAAACACACATTTTCGAGGTGAAATAACGATGAATGCAATTAGCTTGTTCATCATCGGCTTGCTGATGTGTGTTTGTACTGTGACTTGCACAATAACAGTATCGGGTAGTAATGCCACTGTTACATCAATAACATTCGGGTCGATGATTGGAATTTATAATTCAGCAGACCAGGTGTATAGCTTTCTCGGTGTTCCCTATGCTGTACCACCGGTGGCCTCTCTTCGTTGGACGGATCCACAATCAGACACCTCAAAATTGAATCACTATAATGCAAAGCAACGTCAGTCGGATTGTTTTCAACGAACATTTCCATTTGGCGTTGAATCACAAATAATCGGCTCCGAAGACTGTCTTTATCTCAACATTTATGTGCCATCAAGTCCACCACGTTCGACCGCTGGATATCCGGTTGTTGTCTATCTACACGGCGGAGGTTTTCAGACAACTGACTTTGATCCACAGGGTTACAATCTGGTTAAATTTAGTCAGTCGATGATCTACGTACATGTTTATTATCGTCTGAACGTTTTTGGCTTTTTTGCTTTGCCTGCATTGAGTGCAGAACATATGCCGATCGCATCATCGGGTAACTACGGCTTAAAAGATCAACAACTGGCCTTGAAATGGGTAAATCAGAATATTGCCGATTTTAACGGTAATAAACAAAACATAACTCTCGAAGGACACTCGGCCGGTTCAATTAGCGTTTGTTATCATCTTTTAAATCCCGAATCAAACAAACTGTTTCGACAAATCATTTTGCATGCAGGCGCATGTGAACCGAGTCTAGCTGGACCAAACTCGTTGATGGACATGGAAGAACGCGGACAAGTGCTTGTTAACTCAACAAACTGTTCAGGTTTAACTGCTTCCGCTCAAATGACCTGTCTTCGTCGATTGTCATCATCACAATTATTTACTTTCGCCGGTAGTCTCGCATTTGTTCCGAATTACGATGGTCTTTTCTTTGCACAAACAGCTCGACAGCTATTTTTACAAGGTAAATTTCCATTGTATCCAACATTAGCGGGGAAAGCGGGCGCTGGTGAAATGGCAACGAACCTCTATACAAACACACTCGGTTTGCCTATACCATATACACAGATAACGTGGACCAATGCTCCATTACTTGCCGCTGCTGTTGTAAATGCACCATCGTCTCTCAACCAAACAATTGCTGTATATTACTCACAGGCAAATTATGCACATCAGTCCATTAGTGATCCGCTTTGGGCTGTCTCTGATGCTTACTCAGCCTATCTAATTCAGTGCCCAACGGCTAGAGCGGCTCGTTTTCTGGCAGCTGGACAAGCAGTTGTCTTCTTGTACACTTTTGAATATGTAACTGTAAATTTATATGAAGTTTACAGAAATGCCAATGCCACTCGTGCTCTACACGGCTCCGAACTTCAATTCTTTTTTAATCAGCCCGCCTTCTTCTCAAATTACATATTCACACCGGCTGAAACACAACTGTCATTAGCACTTCAGCATTTAACAACTCGATTCATCGTACACGGAAATCCAAACCAAAATGATACATATATCGATCAAAAATTTCCTGCTTCTCCAGCACCCGTTTGGTCTCAGTATAATGTAACACAAGACAACTGGCTTCAAATAACAACAGCACGTACATTTCGAACAGCGAATAATTTGCTACAAAATGAATGTCAAAATCTATGGGATTATTATCTTCAGTCATCTGAAATTCAAACGCCAGTGCAACGTCATACAATGTGCCAAACCGATGAATGTTCAACAGATACTGCCTCAACAACTATTCTTTCAAAATTAACCGTATTCCTAGTATTTGTTTTTTCAGCTTTGGCCGGTTTATAAGTTTATAAGGTAGGAGCAGGGAATGAAAGTAACATTTTGAAAAAAGAATGTACTAAACATTATCAGAATCAGTTATTCATTCTTACTTTTATTCTCTACTCACACGATGAAATCATATTAAAAGATAAGTAGAGTGAGAAACTATTTTTTTTAAAAAACGACCTATATAAGATAACATAAGACTGTATTTTGATATTATTGTATAATACGTATAGTGTTGGAAGAAGCTAAAATAATGATATACAACTAACGAGGGAACGTTTTTAAGTGCTACCTCGTTTTTTCAACGAAACCTAGTGGGTTATAGATTATCGATGATGCTGATTCCGAATATGAATATGAGAGCTGCCCTTAGGGTTTCGAAGACCCGGTTTCCAGAAAATCAGTTTTTCAAAAACTCTGAAAAACACCCAAAGCTTTTCTTAATGAGCCCGGTTTGTAGCCCGCACATTTCTGATTAAAATGAGACCTCTCCCAATTCTACATGACCTTTGTGTGCAACGTTATAGACTTTACACGAAAAGCCCTACATTAGTTTCTTCTTATTTCTGTAGCTTTGAGTTGACAATGAATATTTAGAGCTTTTCTTGTAAATTCTACAACTTTGCGAGGTAGCACTTAAAAACGTTCCCTCGTAAGATGAAAGTGAATTATAATCGATAAGCAAATAATCAAGAACTTAATTTTTCTTTAAATATATATATTTTATAGACAAAAATGAATATAAGTTTAATTCCATTCAATTTTTATTATTAATAATGACAACATCAAGTTTGGCTAACTACAATTTTTAATCATCGATGATTTGGACGCAGCAAAGAGTTTTAATGAAATCAAATTATCAAGAAAAAAAAGACACTTTTGTGTTACTCAGGCTGCATTAGATATAACAGAAAAAGCTGTAAACATCATGGTTAGTGAAAATTTTCTCACAGTTGCCCAGTCTACTGCTGCGCTCTCTGGACCAATTTTTGGTTTTCAATCTACGTCAACTTGTGATCTAAATGCAAAACTGGATCTGATTATCGTGAAACTAGATGAAATCGCAGAAAAAGTAAAAAGTATTGGTCCTTTAGTTAAATGTACACAAATAAAAGAAAATTATCTTGATCTTTCGCTGAAGATAAGCACATTATTCGATCTCTATCATAATTTTTATCAGACCGAAGAAGCAACAAGAAAAGACATAATATCCAAGTGTAAAGATCGCACACAAGGAATAAAGCAAATATATACTATGTTCCGAAAACCTCTCGATAATGATACGGTAGTTGCATTCTTCAAAAAATGCGTCCGTTATGAATCAGAAAATATTAATATATGGGGGACCAAAGTAATACAATTAGCATTTTATTGATCAAAGGATGTGAAGAAGCATATAATCGCATGGCAGAATTCGATTCCCATCGATTCGTAAATGATGTAGAACAATTTTTACTCAATATTATAGTGAAATCACTAATTTAAAAGAATTTGCGAAAGACAAAGGAGATTTCGGATTAAGAAGTATTGTAAAAACAATCGCAAATAGAGGCAAATCTGCTGATGAAACAGCACAAACTCTAAAAGAAATGTTTGAAATGTTGTACTTTGATTGGGACGTAATTTTCTGTTCTTCCAACATAGTCTTCCGAAATCTCTTCATAGCTGAAACGTCTGGGGCAGGTAAAAACAAATCTACATTAACTACAAATTATCCCTGAAACTTGGACTGGAACAGGGATGGACAATTCCAACTGCGGAGTTGACGAGTTTTTTGGTGGAGTTGGAGTTGGGTTTTTGAGGTTTCCGTTTTTCATTTTTGGAAATATTCGATAGTTGTAGAGAGTTTCACGATGCTTCTATTAAAAAAAGAATTTGTTCTAGGGGATCTAAAGAACAGGAGTTAAAGCAAAAATATCGAGACCGGGTTCACGGTTAGTTTTTCTTTTTGGTGAAGCACATTTCTAAGCCTATAACTTGCTTACTAGATGAGCTAACGGGGTCAATCACTAGTCATTTTGTAGAGCGTTTTATACTGCATCTTTTCTTCATAGAGACAAATTTACAACCACTTGTTTCACTATACAAAAAATTTATTATTCAAATCGAGTCAGGACTTCTGGTCCACCCTTTATGGACAGTGGGCATTTTTCCGTAGAACAGACGGACATTTGATTTTTATTCACTAATTTTCTTTCAAAAATACTTTTCTATGGGTTTTGGAGCAGCCTGAGTCTAAGGGAATCATCAGCATCACGCTGGGATTCCTCGCTAAGAAATAATTTTCTGGAAAAACCGCATTTTCTATTATGTTTTTAGCTAATCGGTGAAAAATGTGAACTAGGGCTTATCTCACGTGCTGATTCTGAGTATAGGCATAGAACTATTACGAGCTTCATTGAGAGACCCGAAATTTACGAAAAAAGTAACTGCAAACTGCATAACTTAAGAACGAGGTACTTGTAAAAAAGCCAGACGTCTGCATGAAAACATGTTAATTGTTCGGAATGGCTATTGCCACTCTCTGAGGGTGTCAAAACGAGTCATCATATTTTAACTTATGAGTGTAAGTTCCGATACGGTTTATGACTTTCTTTGCATTGAAGTTCTAAGGATGTTTTTTCTACGGCACAACTGGTTATTGACGTTGCGGAGGTCAGCGTGAATCAGAGTTGCATTGTTATTGGCTTCCATTGTTTATAAACATCAGCAGAACTAACAAAGTCCTTCCAATAAATAAAGTAGGACAATTAAGTTTTGAAACAAAATGAAGAATTTTGTCGTAGGAAGTTCTGTTTTATTCTGACTCCATTTTCAGCCAGAGTTCACAGAAGGGTGACTGTGAACTAAATCTGTAACGCGCGTGGAGTGTGTCCGCACAGAGGTAATACTTTAGCTATCTGTCATCCATAAATGTTTCATAAATTCATTCTCTAAAGTTCTAGTTGCAGGATACCACGCTATTCTTCTGAGATGTCAGAATATCAGTACGCAGTGTATTCTCAAAAAACGGCTATTTTTTTTAAACTAGGTGAGCTTGGTATATTCTCATTGACAATACACGAGAATACGCAAATATAGTGTCGCGGTCGGGGAGGGGGGGAAGGAGGTGCAGCATGAGAGTGAGCCACTATGCAACATTTCGTGAGAATAAATTCGAAGTTGCACGTGGGAAATTCTTACATTTGTGTATTCTCGTGTATTGTCAATGCGAGTACAACAAGCCCACATCAATATATTACAGTTTTTCAGTAATAGTCTCACAAATGCAACCAGTTGTGCGTACAAAGGTAACGGAAAACGATTTTCAAAGCCACGTTGAATAACAAAACAAATAACCAGTAGCTCCTTAGAGAAAACATCCTTTGAACTTCAATGCAAAGAAATTCATAAACCGTATCGGAACTTACACTCATAAGTTAAAATATGGCGACTCGTTTTGACACCATCAGAGAGTGGCAATAGCTCTTGTTGGCACCCTCAGAGAGTGACAATAGCACTACCCTTAATTGATTTGGATGAATTTATTGATGCTTTTTGCTTCTACACGCCTCAAACTCGTACATAATTTTTAACGTGTCTGTACGCGTTCATTTTTTAGATGCGTTTGTAAACATTATCATGCTACAAATATAATTTAAACATGCGTTCATGCATTTTTTCGCCCAGATCGGTGGTATTTTTATCATATATGCTAAATATTGATCAACCGAAGTGCTTTTATTTTTACTTGTTACTCTACAAACGCATAGTTGATGAATTGGAGAAAAAGAAATTTTTTGTATGTTGTTTATAAGTTATTCTACAAGTATTTCGTACTTATGAAAACTTCTCCAACAGACGATTTTTGATAGGTAATAGAAAATATATACTTTGAGTAAAAAACATTGCACTGACGAGGTGATTAAAAGTTTTTTGATCGATATCTGGTGGGTTATAGGTTATTGACCATGCTGATTCCGAATATGATCATGGGACTTGCCCATAACTCTTCGAAGATCCAGTCTTCTAGAAAACCAGTTTTTCAGAAATCCCAAAAAACAACCCAAGCTTTTCTTAATAATGCAGGATTGTAGCGCGCAAATTTCTGATTAGAATGGTACATCCCCCAGCTCTACACGACCTTTCTTTGCAAAGTTTTATATTTTACAAACTTCTACAGTAAAGTATTCATCCCAATTCGAATTCGAATTCTGATAAAAATATTTTTTCTTACAAACTTTTACAGTAAAGTATTCATCCTAATTCGGATTCGATATCCTGTAGAATTCCAATTCGAATTCGAACATGAAGGAAAAATGTTTTTTTCTAAACTTTTACAGTAAAGTGTATACCACAATTCGAATTCGAACTATGGAGTATGGCAATTCTAGTTGCAACGCTGTTTTAAAGTGTTGTATGTATGAAAGTTCGTAGTATTCTGTTCGCAAAATCGTAGTTATATTCGAACTCGAATTAGTCAGCTACTCAGTTGATGATGTTAAAACTGGCATAGTCTGTGGTCAAATTTCAGGTCAAAATTGTTTAATTCGATCTTTTTGAGAAACCTTCCAATTAGGTCGGCCATAACTCTTAACCCATAGACCATGGGCGCAGACCCTTTTAGGGTTTTCTTAATCTCACCAAGGCCTACTCGTAGCCACAATATGAGGTCGAACGTCCATGTCCGGTAGCTGGAGATGTTCCCTCGTCAGCAATGCTCGAATAGCCGATTACAACTTTAAATACAGTACTACATAATGCTTGCTAACGAGGGAAGGTCCCCAACTGATTAAAAGCTTTTGAGTTCTTATTTTACCCATTAGGTAGGGACCACTAGGTACTTATAACCTCCAAAGGGTACATCCCTTGTAGAAATTTGATCCAGATATCAAATTTTTAGTGAGTTTTCCCTGCAGGGCGCCAGTTTTGCACCAAAATCATATTTTCGAATTTCGATCTGAGACTCTTCCCACATCAAAGCATCAATTAGACTAGCTTCAAAAAACAATTTCAGAATTTTTGAACATATCCTCTTCAAGCTATGATTTTTTAAGATATCCGTGTTTTATAAGATGCAAGGAATCCAAAGTTTAAGTGTAACTTTTTTCGCCTATATTATATATTCTTGATTCGTTAGAAGGAGCTGATCGCGAATAACACCTTCGCCTTCAAAAATCCTTTCTTCACGGAGAAAACGTCGAAGGTGCTACAACCAATATTTCCACCCTTGCTGGATTCCTCATCTCTTCGTAGTAGTAGCAGTAGTCATAGAAATTTGACCCAGATATCAAATTTTTAGTGAGTTTTCCCTGCAGGGCAA
>CAJNOQ010007196.1:0-12598 GCA_905250885.1 Didymodactylos carnosus
CAGCACTATGAAATACAATCTCCTATAATACCATTTGATAGCCGAAACATTTCTCTTCAAAACTACGCAAGGCCCAGGTCTTCATCTTCTTTGGTTCCGGAGATACAGGTGTTTTCCGAGGGCACATCTATCTCCTTCCCGACACGTCTGGAAATCTCAGAAACATGTGAATCATCGGTAATCGAGCACCCTGATTACCCTGGCAATTTTTGTTTCAATATGGAAACGAAAATAAGGTCGAAAAATAAAATATTTTGAAAATTCGCTTTTTAGCCTTTGACCGTGGTAGATTCTAAGTTTTATAATTCGGCCATTTTTAGTCCAAATTGATATATATTTGCCTTTCTATATGGTAACAAGGACTCCACGTGCAAGAAAAGAAAGAACTAGTGCTCTGTGTCGAGTTAGTTACTAGACATAACAACAAACTGTACTATTTTGACACAAATATTGTCGTTTTAAATCATTCGGATACTTTAACCGACAATAATTCCTTTCATCTGTTGAACCTAAACAATCAATTCCATCATTGCCGGATTGTTCATATAATAAACATGTTAAATTTTTATATTCAGGTTTTGCACAATAATGTTGATTGCGCTGGTTACATTTCTTCACATCCAATGCTTCCCATAAATAAGTACAATTTATTTCATCATAACTATTATCACAATTCCAAACTTGATCGCAAGTCGTGTACGATGTTCGACATGGTCAATATTGACAATTTGTTTCATCTGTTTCATTCAAAATGTCAATTGTTTGTTCAGTAAATCCGTTACAAACTTGATCAAATCTTGTCCGTTCGTTTTTCTCTCCAGTTAATGTTCGAAAATATTCACATTCAAACGAACCAGGAGTCTCACAATAAAATGCAAAGGTTTCATCCGATTTGTCCCAAAACAAATTTTTTTTTATTCTGAAAGCTTCTATTCCACTCTTAGCGAAAACGACAATAGGACAAAGGATCCTGTTGGTCTCGTGCCTCCTACTATCCTCTGACAAGTAAGAAAAGAATCTATAGACAGAATATATCAGTCACTATTAAAATCAGCTCAGTGTGATCTGCGAATTGTCTCTGCATTAAGTCGTGAAAAATGGCCATCATAGCTATGCCTTAATTTTTCAAGTACGCTAGTCATTTTAAGTTAAGTGTTTAATCTTATATCCTGTAAACATCGCCTGATACAGAATGGTATTAGGGGACATGACATTTTTCTCTCGCATTGTTACTTGTGATTCTTATGATCAAATGAAAAAACTCATTAGCAAAAATGAAACTTTTCGAAAAAAAGTATTTTCCCCTTAGAAATATTGCTAGAAATACAAAATTTTTTCTAAAAAGCCTATGATCTCTCCTATCATATTAGTTTTGATAAAAATCAAGTTTCTTTTCAACAATGATTGTTTGTCTTCAGATTCAACAAGTGCTTGTGTAACATCAACATGTACAAATTTATGTTGTATTACAGAAAGAGTTCATCTTAAAACTGAAATAGCTAGATTAACGACAAAACTAAAACACACACAAAATACATATATTTGTAAGCTGAGATTTTTGTTTTCATAGCGTGAGAAAGATTGAGTAACTTTGATTTGCCTTCATAGCGCCCCCACCAACAAAAGAAAGTTTCGAAAATAAAAAACTACATATTCTTGATCTGCTTGAACAACTCTATCGAATAGTATATAATAAATTCAAAAAAAAGATTTCACGATTTTGTTTTATAAATCTGTTTTGGGGGAGTACTTAATCGTAGGCGAAAAAGACCGTCCACAACCTGTCGGTTACTTATAGTAGAAAGGCATACAATAGCTTATTTTGTGCAGAATTTATTTCTCTTTATTTACAATACCGCTACTCGATGCAATTTTCCCTACTGTTTCGAATGGGATAGTTGCAAAAACTCAACATCTACTTAAATGGTAGAAATTTACTTTTTCAAAGTTTCACCTTTTCTGACTTACTTAAAATCAAAAAAAAGTGACTTGTGAGAAAGTTTCAACTTAACAGAAATCTGTTAACTAGAGAATTATTGAAAACATACGAAAAATAAAAGAGAGGTCTATAATTGTGCTACTTGGCGTTTCCAACGTATTCACTTTTCCTCGGTGTTGGCTGGCCTAGAAATAAAAGGGATTAGATGAACATGTAGGTTAGACACGTGGCTATTTATATCAGAAGGCTGTTTGAAAGTAGATTTAGTGATAAAAAAACTACATCAATTTTAGTGCAACTTATGTACAGAAGTCTATTAATTTGACATCTAGTAATAATAGTAAGGTGAGTACTATTGTGTTGTGTTATATTTTTTCGCATATGTACGGAAATTTGAGAGCACATGATCTCAAAAACACGAAAAATAAACTATTGTCTTTAAATTTACAGCTAAAACTGATAAAGGGGTGGACATATTAGAAGACCCGGGGTCTTCTATTCTGTCCTATCGATCACAAATTTTAGGGGGGTCTTCTATACGTAAAATTCAAATTCATCACTGTGTAATACGAACTGTAGCTCGTTCTGTCCGTTCATTCCGATAATATATAAAAACAAGAGAAATCAAAGAAAAAAGAACAGAAAGCAGAAGGAAGAAAAGCGGTAGAATATAATAAAAATGCTAGTTTCCATGTAAAAACGCTTTTCCGTTTCTTTCTCAAAATCTAAGAGTTGTCTAGGAAAAGGGACAGCACATTTAAAATCCTCGCTATGTAGCAAATGGAATCACTTTTCCTGGAAAATGCCTTTATTTTACTCTTTCATCAGAATAGGAAACCGAGTGAGTTCGACTAATTTATTGTTAAAAGGGTAAATATTCATTCAAATTTAAGTGAGCAAACAATATTTGATATTTCAAGACGAACATTGCCAAGACATTCTTCTCATACGACGACAAGACGATATTTTTCAACTGCAATCATTATGACTTGGTCCTCTAAGTGCATGTGTCCCTATAAGTTCTAAACAGAATTCGAACTAGCTAATGTCAGAAGGTGAAAATACATAGTTGATTGTAACTAATGTTCTTCATGTCATATAAATACGTAAACATCGCTGATACTTATAAAGTTGTATGATCACATATCAACATAGTAATTGATAATAAGTTAATAAAGTTTTCATTTTAAAAAGAACTGGAAATTGCAATCTTGTTTTTTTACTTTTTGAAGAAGTTAGTAACTACTACTTGGAGAAAACTTTAAGTCTTCTCTAGTTATTATATTTCTACTGAACTATATTTCGAACAATATTATAAAAATGAAACGTTGTGTAACAGCAGAATACAGAAATAGTCACGGAAAAGAGGAACACAGGAATAGCGATCGACCACTTGTTCTGTCTCATAAAGTTCCGTTACTGGGTTATATATTTCTGTAATCTGCTCTAAACAATATTAGTCTTTCTACATCGTGTCAAAAGTCACTATTAATTCTAGCTGTTGTAAACTTTATCGCAAAAAAAGAAAAATTATCTCTTGCAGAAAATCCAGTTATATTACTAGGAGATTGCCAATTCTACAGGATACAGCGATTTAATAACCAGAGGTGTAGAAAAGAATAAGAGCAGTCATACACTACATTCCGAAATTTTAGTTCTATCACTTAAGCGCTTCTATTCTTTGACTGTCAAAACTAAATAAAGAACAGATTGCATAAAATCCCATGATATATTTACTTCGAAGAAAAACATTAAAACCACGCTAAGGTGAGAACTAGTATTAGTTGATGTAAACGAACACCAGAATACACAACGCACGTAAAGCAACTTGACTTGTAGGATCTTCTTTGGAATATAAACTATTTGATCTATAACTTTTCGCTGTTGGGATGAGCCCTATCAATACTGTCTTTGTTGTTTTTCTCGTTAACGGCGCTTTGATTTCGGCTCAGCGAGACGACGTTGCTCAATGGATTTATCCAGACAAGGCTCCATGGGGTCGTCTCAAAAAAACTGTTTATTGTCAGCCAGATGCATATGCCGTTGGTTTTAAGCAACGTGTTGAGCAGCCAAGTGCGGGTGACGATACAGCACTGAATGCACTTGAATTAACGTGTAAAAAACGGGATGGAACCGGTTTACACAATATTCGTTCGGATAGTGGTGCATGGGGTACATGGAGTGATTATGTGTATTGTGCGAATGATTGGACTAACGACGATTTTCTGTATGGTGTATTTTTCAGAATTGAATCAAATCAACTTGCTGGTGATGATACGGCTGTCAACGATGCTAGGTTTATATGTTTACAAGGAAGTATAATTGGGGCGCCAAACGGCGGTCCATGGGGCGACTGGAAACCAATAACAAGGTGTCCGGAGTATACTGTTATCTGTGGATTTCGATTAATTTTTGAAGATGATAGTCAAGCAGCTGATGATACAGGAGCGAATGGAGCAGAATTTGCTTGTTGTCGTTTAAGTAAGCATGCATCTTCTCTTAGAACGTGCATTCGTCTATTTGCAGCACTTTTCCTTGCGAAAAACTATAAACCTGACCGACTTTTTCTCAAACAAAAAACAACGAAGGATATCGAGCATACTCTTAGAACTGCATTTGTAGGTGCACAGTGAGTGTTTATTTTACTGTTTAAGATCGATGCTCACCCAATCCTTGCAGTGACAATACACCTTGCGTTCAAACGCCCGGCGGTTATCAATGCAATTGTACAAATGGTAAACAAGGAACACATTGTGGTATGATAACTTCTTTGAAATAAAATGGTATCCAAAACTAGTTCTGTGTGGTTTTAGACTTGCCGTGCTTCAAAAATAAAAAATGTGAGAATGGAGGTATATGTAAAAATGGTGTTTGCGCTTGTACCAATGATTACGAGGTACCGAACTGCAATCTGACCATGTTGTTCTTGTAGCACCAGATTTTCTGTTTTCAGGGTGAAACATGCGAAGAAGAGATAAGTAAGCAATGTGACGGATAGAGCTGTCGCCCATATAGCTCAGTGGTCAGAGCTTAGACAACTCTAAATGTTTATTATCAGCTCAAAGCAACAGAAATACGGAAAAAATTAATTTAGGGCTTTTCTTGTAAATTCTATAACTTTGCAAAGAAGAGTCATGTAGAGCTGGGAGATATCTCACTTTAATCAGAAATGTGCGAGCTACAATCAGGTCTTATTAAGAAACGTTTGGATTATTTTTTAGAGTTTCTGAAAAACTGGTTTTCCAGAAAACCAGTCTCTGGAGACCTATAGGCAACTGCCATAGTCATATTCGGAATCAACGTGGTCGATTACCTATCACCCATTAGGTTTTGTCTCAAAAGCGATTGGACAGTTGGTGGTCTTCCCTCGTTAGAGCTTTGCTAAAAACTGTTAGCCACGAGGTTTCTCGAAAACCATCTTCAGTGAGATTACAGGCCACAGTGGGCTTTTCGAAAACTTTTTTGTCAACTTCGTATTAATGGCTCGCTTAATATTTTCTTTTCGAGTCTCATGCAGCGAAAAGTCTTGTAAAAATGGTGCTGTATGCTATCAGAACGGTATGCAGGCGTATTGCGATTGCCAAGAGACCGGTTACGAGGGAAAAGCATGCGGTATGTTGGGTCTCCTTCTTTACAATTCCATGCTATCTACAGTTATTTCTTTCAGAGAAACCTTGTTACAATGGAACAAACTGTAAGCATGGTGGTACCTGCAAAGATGGAAAGTGTCAATGCAAATTATCGCACTCGGTAATACTGGTCGCTATTGACCTGTTCTTGTATCTTTTAACTTATCTCTTTTCTCGAGGGACCTACTTGCGACGTTCGTGTCCGTAAGTACACTTGTTCTATGTTGCGAGATGATTCAAAATGCTTTTAGTTTCGTTTTCTTCTACAGCGCCGGACACAGTTGGTGTATGTATCCTTTGGGGTGATCCTCACCTGAAAGGTTTTCACCGATATACTAATGGACCAAGAATCCAATATTTGTGTACTGAATCCGGTACATTTTCTCTGCTCAATAACAAGCTGATTAATGCAACAATTACCATTGCCGATCAACATTGGTTTACTAGTGCAGTAAGTAAACTAGGTGACGTAATTAGAACCGAAAAGAACTTATGCTGAAATTCGTCTTTAGTATGACATCAAATTTCTTCAGGAGGGTAAAGTTTTATGCTCGATCAATAACAATAACAACACAAGCTGTAATGGACATCCTAGTGAGTTACCATAGATCTCCCCTTTAAACTCCATACTAAGGCGTTAATATGTAAACTTTACGTAGTTATTAAGGTCACATCTAACAGAAATTCCTTGACTGCTATATACACGGATACACAATTACGTGTTTCGATAAGCAGAATTCATAATGTAAGTTAACTTGACATGCTTTCACGCTTATCCTTAATTAGGCATATATCTATTTTTAGACATCAGTAACCTTCTATGATATTGATATTGACATTGGTTATAGTTACGAAATTGATCAATCCACCGGTCTGTGTATTCGCCCGTCTAAGGGATGTGAGTACGAACCAGGATCGCGTCGCCGAAAACGAAGTTTAGTACCACCAATACCACATTCACGCAGTTGGACAGTCGAGCAGCAGCAGATAAACGATATGGCTGAACAAATTTGCCAAGCTTATATAGACGAAGGAACACTGGCTGCATGGAATATGGGTCTTCCTGTTGATACTATGGAACAAAAATACGTCATTGAAGATATTCAATTAGCCTGTATTTTTGATACTCGAACGACTGGCATCAAAAATGTAAGAAGTGTTTGCTCCTGCTACTATGGTAATAACTTAGTTCTTAATTTTAGATCGGCTCAAATAGTATTCGTGTGCTACTGTCAGAAGGCAAGTATTTCTTACCACCGAAAAATGACAGCGAATATACCGCCTATGTCGAGCAAACTGCACAGATAGCAGAAGAAGCTTTGGTAGAAGCCGCAGCTCATATTGATTTAATCGTTCAGACGCTCACAACAACCATTCCAACTACAACGGGTACTAAATAAGAGCATGTTTTTTAGTTCTCTATTGAAACTCATATTCTAGGCCAACACTGTTCAACATGCTGTGATCCCTGTTCTGCTTCTTGTGAGTGTAGAAACTCAAAGATTTACTTCAAAAGGAGAAGATTTGTTTCTATTTCAGCGAATGCTGATTCGTTGACATCGGCAGAACTTACAGAGTTAGCGCATCCAGGTAGATTAAGTTTTGTTTTCCTCCCAGATTCCATTTCTTAATCTGTTTCAATTCCCAGTTCCATTCCCGAATCCATGCTTAACCGGTGAACAACAATACTCCGCTGCTCCAATATGGCTTGGCGGCAAAGCGACGTATTTGGAATGTAATCAGCAGAACAACCAGTTAATAGCCATTAGGCAGTGCATGGAAAACCAGATCTGGGTATCAGAGTTAAATCGTTGTCAAACATGTCAAGATAATACCGAACAACCTCGAAGCAGAACGATCCGTGCGTAACCGTTTTACCCGATATTTTGATTAGAATTTATTCCTCTATTCTAGATCCTATGTGTTCGGCACCAGTCGGATCTAGTTGTTGCAACAATTGCCCGTCATGTAAGAATAATTAGTCTCACTTTCTACCAAAAGACGATATTTTACGTATATCTTTAGTGAAAAACGTCCCTAGTCATGCGAACACAACGTTCAGAAGTAACAGAAAAGTTCCCTAAATCAGTACATAAAATTCTCACTAGTTCTTTATCACAGGTCCTACTTCATCTTTTACTTGTCCACCATCGTACGACGGTTTACTTGTCAACATCCTCAATCCATTCACATTCTGGAGTTGCTCGAATGGCATTGGAATGTTGATGCATTGCCCCAACGATCTCATATTTTCAGTCGAACTTCAACGTTGCGAATGGAACGGTAACGTTTATTCTATATTCTGATGAATCGGCTACAACGTTCTTTCCTTCTTTTTAGTCCCATTCTTCGATCCATGTGTCGGTGGCGATAAAACATATTCTCTACCTCTGTGGTTCGGTCCCTCAGCATACATCGAGTGCAATCAAGCTGCACAACAATTGGCAACGATCGATATCTGTTCTCAAAATCAAATTTGGTTGAAACGTTCGAAGCGTTGCGGAACATGTGAAGAAGCATTGCTCGATGGACTATCACCAAGTGTTGGGTAGGTTAAGCGAAGCTTTTGTCATAATTTGTATGAGTGAATAAAAGACATAGGCTAATCCCATTGGTATCGTACCAACAGTTATATTGATGTCGAAAATGCATATGCTAAGACTCATTTCATTCAAGGAAATGGTCTGGGAATATACCGTTTAAAAGTGTGAAATATCGGTATTGATGGGATCGAGAAAAGGACCGAAGCTTTTGGCTAAATAGGTCAGACGGCTCATTCCAAACTAGTAAAAAACCATTAAATTCAAATGCGTCTTTTCACCATCAAATGTAAGCCAAAAGTCTAAACCACCATGTCCATCGAATATCAGTCCTTCTGTTATTGATCTTACACATCACAGTTTCTCTTTTTGAATATAGTTTGATTCTCCGTATAGTGAAGTATGCCATCGAGAAAGAATTCATCGCTACATTGAGGGTTTCATAGACAAAGGTCGATTATCTCTATATATCTGTTGAAAACTCGTATCAAACTCTAGAAATTTTTACTCACACGTATGAGAGTGCTTTCCAGTTCACACGTTGAAGAAATACTTGTTTTTCTTCACCTCATTATGCTACAAATATTCACTTTAATAACATTTTTATTTTAAATATTGAACAAGCACACATTACGCATACAATTAAATTTTATGTTTTAAATGCCTGATATAAATTATGATAATACATTCTGCAGAACATGCATGAAGTCTTTGGATATTTTGATTGTTTATATACAGATCATGATGTTCAACCAGATGTTGGAAACATATCCAACAGCGACAGTGAGGATAGTCAATGTAGTGACGAATGGTGCTCGCGTCCAAACCAGATTTTTCGTCCGTGTGTCTACTAGAATGGAAGAAGATCCCTAGAGAGAGAGAGAGTTACTGCAAAGGACAGCTGAACATGCCATTTATCTGAGAAATGAGGAGTTAGTTTTGTCGAATGTATCATGACAGGCGAACCAGAAAGTCCATAGAACATGATTGGTTTGATCTAAGAGAAGAAAACGAGGAAGGATATGAGCTTTAACTAGCTCTTTGCTAAGAGAGCGAGAATCATTTTGAAAGTGAATATTGGTTCGGATCCGCTAGATTGAAGGATTTTCAAGTCAGACAAAAGATGCACAGAATTCAAACTTTGAGTGAAATTTATTTTTGACTTTTTCACACACCATTTGATAAAGAATTTGAAGAAGAAAGAAGAAAGGATTTAGAGCCCTATCTGTTCCGGACGCTGTGAGAAAACCATTTTTGACTCCGAAACCTTGAAACTTACTTTTCTAGATTCAGTTATTGACGCTGAATCCAAAAAGCTTTAGCGCGTTGAAAGCAAAACGCGAAAAGTTATAGCCATTTTTCTGAAATCTTACTTTTTTGAAGTTACGGACTCCTTTGGGATCTTCCCGATTTTTCTAGCGGTAAAATCTTTTTCAAGAAATCGAGTCCCTTATTTTCGTGATCAACGTCAAATTCTCTATCGAATGGTGTGTGAAAAAGTCAACAATAAATTTCACTCGAAGTTTGAATTCTGTGCATCTTAGCTAAACTCAGAAAAAGTTTTACATCGTAACAGCACCTCTATAACTAATATAAAAGCTGTTTTTAGCAGCAGGATCATTATTTTCGCTCCTCAGAACGTTTCGATCACGAGAATAAACTCATAGATGACGATCTTTAACAGTTGTTTTCTATCTAAACAGAATGCAAACTACTTCGCCATCTTGATGCATGTCGTTCAATATGATTTGAAGTTCCTAGAAGGTTATGGTGGTATTACCATCAACCTCCTTTGAAAAGAACGATCAACTCATGAAGAACGGAAAATACGCTTTACATTTCACGTAACCGCGAACTGTGAGTAAGAATCTAGAACGCGAAAAAGCAAACGTGTAAAAATACTTCGTTAACGTTAACAATACATTTTAAAGAAATTAAACTTCTTTTGCGAATCCCAATATTCCATTTGATTTCGTTTCAGCTGCTGATACTCAAACCCGCTCTTAAAACAAATGTTCGTTGTTCACTTTTTTCTCTCTTTGTTGGAAACAGATTTAAATGCATGCATTTTTAAATGTTTTCCAGTTTCCCAGTTTGCGATCATTCTAGTAAACTGTTTAAAACAAGATCATGAAATTGGCTCTCGTAAAGTGAAGAAAAAGTGACGAAACTCTACCACGTAACAGAGCCACAATTGCACTTTTGGAAAAGGTCGCTAATAAAGTTACGTTGAGCTTCTTCCGGCACATTTTTGCAAAGTTATTTCGATCAAATCTTCTCTCTTGGCGCGAAATGATGGTCATTCAAAGGAAAAGTATAAAATACTGCTGTTTTGCCCAGAACAAGATCATGATAGTCTCGTAGTGTGATTAAGTGCAAAAACAGCAACGGTTTCTCGAATTGAAACATCGGTTACTTCAAGACAGGCTAACTTAAGGGCAGAAATATGGTATTTTTTAACCAAATCCACACATACTCTGAATGTACCTACGACTTTCTCAAAAATAGTCCTACCTAAAAACTGTTTTTCAAAGTAACTTCATCTTCATTTTGAATTTACATCGATTCGGTAAGCTTTCAAGACCATGGACTGGTCTGTACTCGAAAAAAATTTTGGATTCAGTTGAAACGAGGAAAAACAGGTCGTTTTTATATCGGACTGAACCGGACTACTTTTTTAAAGTCCATGGACTGAAAAAACTGTTTTTCATGGACTCGGACTAGACTAGACTAAGATTTTGGAGCCCATACGGAGCTCTGATAGGTTGTATCGTTAGTAGCGGATACAATCTGTACACATGGAGATTGATTCTTCTATCCAAGTGCAAATAGTAATCTTCATCTGCTCCTTTAGTGGCCATTTTTGAAGAACATTGCCACCAAAATTCTCACTATACCAGATACTTCACACGTTTGTCATAGATCTAGACCATGTTGTCCCTATGCATGCGCTACAAGTTCTGGATGTGAACAACTAGCTTTATTAAAACTTCTATGCACACTGATGTTGATCGCTACAAGGGATCACATTGCACGTGCAGTACCTCAATATTGTTTACCCGATCACTGTGTCTGATAGTCTAAATCAAGGCTTACCTAACTGCAGTATCGGCATCGATAGAACTTCACCATTCAAAAGTCGCTCGTTAAAGGCTTAAAGTGGGTCCTCCACCCGGTTTTCTTCACCAGTTTGTAGAGGATCCTTTGGAGTATATGTCTCAACAAAGCTTTAGGTTCGCGGATTTGTAGGTTTTAACAAAAAATATTTTGAAGTCTTTTTGGGTTTTCTACCATATTTTTAAAATTTCAATAAAAGCTTCAGTTTTTGATATGAAGAGTTGATTCTAGCGTAGTTCCATAGAAAACATTAACTTGTATAAGGACAAAAGCTTTTCATCATTCTATAATGAAGTTTGCCGCAGAAATTTAACTTTCACCTTTCTGGGGAGATTTTACAGCTAAACGGCTGGTCCAGCTAACGGCCTCCATTTTTCGCTCTTTTTCAAAAAGTTATTGCAATAAAGCTACAAACTAATCTAAAATAGCAACATGATTAAGTAGATTAAACATTTCTCTACGAAATGAAAGGTGTCTCGGCGCTGAACGTGGATTCATTATGAAAATACCGCTTTTGTACAAACAGCCTAAAAAATCGATTTTGGGACTATCTGAAAAGCGTGTCTAAAAGAGTAAAGGTGAGCTGGCAAACAATTAAACAAGTATACCACTTTGTAGAAAACTGTTCGCTCTACAAGATGTGATAGCTTGTCAGATTTGAAACTATTCCAATTAATCTGTATTAATCAAAGTAAAACCGAGACGAATTATCTTTAAGATTAACCAAAAATGTCTATTATGATCTGATGAAAACAAAGTAAGTTCACGTATTGTCCACTTTGTCATCGATATTTACTAATACAACAAAAAAACAACAACAAATAAGCATGAATTACTTTGCTTGAAATGTAAATTCTGGTTTGTATCTTTGGGGCTGGGATTATTATATCCACTCTTAAGTAGAACTTTGACAAAAACTAAGTTCTTTTCTTTTTAATCGACAAAAATTCCTCTAGTAGATTCTGTGAGCCAGACTTAAGGCGTCGGTAATTCAAAAATGAGCAGTTTTTTTTCCACGATATTTATACATAGATGGATAGAACTTGTCGAGCTGAGTAAGAAAACGTTGATTTCCGAATTTTAGGAAAAATTTCTGAAGGTGAAAAATAGAACATAGAGATTAGCCATAAGTCGTGAAAAATCTCTATATATTCACAAATTTTCGAACTTTCACCTTTTCCGTTTCTTCTAAAACTTTCAAAAAGGTTTTTCTGATTCAGCACGAAAAACCGACTATAATAACATCGGTTTGAGCCTGTTCAAATACAACGTGGGACCCTTATTAGCCTGCCATCGAACATTTAAATCGCTCGTTTGAAAGATACTGAGAAGTTTCACTAAATTAAACCTTCTGACTTCATTTGGTTTAACTT
>CAJNOQ010007197.1:0-12597 GCA_905250885.1 Didymodactylos carnosus
ATCCCGATCAAGATATGCTTCCCCACGTTTTTATGAATGTAAGTGATATTAAGATTAAAAGGTTGGAATCCAGTGTACTGCGGAATCCAATATTATTGGTCCCAATATACTGAGTGACCAATATTATCGGTTCTAACAGATTGGATGACCAATATTATTGGTTCCAATAGATTGGGTGACCAATATTATTGGATCCGAATATTATTGGATACCCAATAGTATTGTACAATATCTCCAATAACGATTGGTATTGGTACATGCCTAATCAGAATGAGTTATTTGAAGAAGAATCAATTATTGATGGATGTGGGATACTTATCTAAGTTTATTCATAGATGAATGATATTCACTCTCTTATACATGTTCGACGGTAAAATAAATATTGAAAATATCATAGCTGAAGAGGTGAATGTTAAATAATAGCTAAATAGAATTATTTGATACTGACTGGATAAATCGCGATAATCTGGATAACTATATATAAATAATGTAATCAATCGTGATAAAGATAATAATGCGAGAATAAAAAGACTAATACTTAAATGTTTATGTACATTCATCGGATCTTCCAATGATGATCTGACTCTACAAAAGAAAAGAAAAATAATAATGAATACTGACATGAAATTGAATAGAATAGATGAAGAATATTTAAAATTTTTTGTGAAAATGTCCAGTCATAATTAATCGCGATACTCAACTGAACAGAATAAACGTCTATCTATTGAATCTTCTAATAGTCGTCGATGAATTAGATCATGAAGTAAGTGACGCTGATTATCATCGATAGTATTCGAGCTGTTCTCTTGCTGTGTGCTCCGATGAATTGCACTCCTGCCAATGCAATTATAGCATGTTGACGGTAATAAGTTTTTCAGCTTTTCTAAGCCATACATTCGACAACCTAAAAATTAGATTTTTATAGTAAACTATTTTTGCTTAAAAATTTGTTATTTTCTCACCTTTTTAATGTAATTACTAAAAATATGAGCAATACTTCATTTTGTTTATACATATAAACATGTAGAACTTTATTCCTCTTTATAGAAAAGAACAAATTTCCTATTTTAATCTATATATTCATTTATTATATATTCAAAACAAGCAATGTTCATCGAATATTTTACCAATTCGCAAATTAAAATTAAATTACAGGGTGAGCCATAAGTTTCTCTCTGTAAATTAACATTATTTATATAAAATACATATAACAAGATTCAGCTGTTTTTTGCAAAAGTTTCCTCATTTAATTCTCTACAAAATGGTATATAGGAGATGATCCTGAGAGTTGAGATGGCGTCGTCATTGAACGGAAATCGAAATGTCTCAAAACTTTCAATGCCCCCAAAACGAAGAACGTATTTCGTCAGTATAAGCTTAAATGTATACGTTATGCCCACATCGAATAGGCAAAAATGTAGCCCTTGGAATTCTCTATCGAATGGCTATGATGCTAATCGAATAATAATCGAAACGCCGCAACCAAAGGATGATCAATAAGTTTCGGATCCTCTGGAAAAAAATGCTTTTCTTTCTTAATATCAATCCAAAAAAGCTCAAACATTTAACATTTAATCTCTTACAACTAGATGATTATTACTGTAGATTTTTATATCTCTAGCTCTATTAGTAAGGAAGATATATAAACAACGCATATAAAGAAAATTTACGGAGAGGGTCCAAAACTTATGGCTCACCCTGTAGATAAAAAGAGTCTATTTCTACTTCTTATACTAGTTAGAAGTACACAAGTTGTGCTATATACTGATGTATTTTCCAGAAATTTTTGATATCTTGTCTATATGTTTCATTGTTTATCCCACAATTATCACCAGATTGAGTAAAACGTTTGGACTGAATATTTTTTTTAAGTTACATAAAATTGACTTTCATCTTACACAAGTCGATATTATTCAGAAGGTCTTTGTAATCTCAAAATAAAAAGTATCAACAAACAACCAGATCATTGGGTTAACAACAAATTATTAAAAAGATTATCATATTCTATACTCATTGTTGATAATAAATCATTCAAATTCAAATAAGTTTTTAACCAGTGTTGAAAACATTCACTGAATATTCCATTTTTCAAACACACAGAAAGTTCACCAATTTTCTTCATTTTTCTTAGCGTTAATGGTAAGATTAAGTAGAGATCATCGATATTCGTCAATTCAAAAGATAAAATCAGTACATTTTCAAATATAAAAGACATTCTTTCCAATATCTTTACATTAAAATGTTCATCATTATTGTTCATAGTAACTGTTACACTTGTTAAATTTGAGCAAATTTTATCATTAATTAAATTCATATCTAATAGAACACAATAAGGTACGGTTAATGTGATAATATTCGATGCTTCTGTTAGTATAACCTCTAATAATTTTGACGGATAACATTTGTCAATCAGATGTAAATGATTTAAATTTGAAAATGTAACAAGTATTGATAAATCATTTATGATTTTTGTTGTCGTATTATCCACAGATGTTAATTGACTATATAGTGTCAATGATTTAACATCTATAAATTGTCGTACAATTAATGGTAAATGTATATTACTCAACGTTATATCTAATCGATCAATTTTTGCATATACATTTTTAAATGTCGATGGTATCGTTGATCCTGTTTGCATTTGATATAACTGCATATCAAAATTATTATTTTTCGGTCGTGGTATTGTATATAATAAAAATTCTGAATCAACTAATTGTGTACAATCGACAATAATGAACCATTGACGTTCTATTATCCAAAATGGTGTAGAAAATGACTGTATTATATTATCGATATTAATAATGTCGCTAGATACTCTATCACTTATGTCTAAACTAAATTGTTCTAATAATGGCAAAGATTTGGTAATCAATTTTTCCCAACGAGCTCCATTTGCATAGTCAATTAACATAGCTGTAAAAAAAAAATAAGAATCACAGTTATATTCAAGTGACTTTAAAAAACGAATCTACGGAATAATCAAGTATATGTAGGAGAGCACATAACATGTACATAGAAAATAAGATGTCTAGGATTTCATTCAATTCTCCGTTTAAATTTATCCTAAAACTCAACTTTTTGCAGTCTACAAATATCTCTTGTCGAGATAGATACCTTGATGAGCGTACTTTATCCAAGTACTTTGTCGAGCACCTGGGAAGTACAAATCATACTAAAACACAAGTGTTAAGTTGTTTTATTATTGAATTGAGTCATGCTGTCGAGTCAAAAGCCATAAATTCTCAAGTCTAAGTAAAGTCCGTGTCATTGGAAGAACGTGACCCATCATTGAACCAGTACAGTGTAAAAGATAAAGTGCTACAAAAAGTGTTTTTTATGAAAACTGTGTTGATATAAAGCGCATGGCTAAACATAGCCCTTTCAGATATAGAGAAAATAAATCATTTTTGATCTGCTGTAAACTAGAACACTTCGTGAAAAAATACGCTCTCAAAGTGATTGCAAAGAGAGCATTTTTAAAAGTATATAATAGAAAGATGTTTTTGAAGCGAGAGAGAGAAAGAGAAAACATCGTGCTAAACAGTGTAACATGAAGCATTTTTTTTTGAAAAGACACTTTTTAAAGTCATGTTGACAAGTCATTCACCTCTTTTGTTTTGCTATGACTACTGATATATATGTAACGCTGATTTTCTTCGAATAACTTGAAGATTTTTCTCTTGAAAGCCTATACAAGTCATCGAAGCTTGTCTCGAAGAAGCAGCCTTAACCTACGGATTAGTATTAGTGATAGTATCATGCTCTTGAGACTGATACTAAGAATAGTTCAACGGTGCAAAGGAACCAAAAATTAACAAAATTAGAAAATCATATTTATAAATTCAAAATCAAATATAATGAAATTCGAGAAATGTCGTTCGAAAAAGTGGCCTAGAGAAGAGCACTTTCAAAAGCGATCTCTTGTGGCGCTGATCTTATTTGTAGCGGACTTTATTTGGTATACTTTTCAAGTGACCGACCACTGGAAAGCGCTTTGTAAATGGTTTTCATTAAAGTACTTTTCAAAGTTTTCTCTAGTCAAACACTTCAAAAGCACGGCAAAACAAAACCGCTACAAATAGGATCAGCGCCACCTGGGAGCGCTTTCTTTTTTACACTGTACGCGTTTCTGGTTTAAAGAGGAGATAATATACTTCGACAGATGGGCTATTTACTGCCATGAAACGTTTTGTTTCAAGTGTTATGGATCGTGGGACAAACACCATTGCCAAAATATAGACTGAACACATAGTGATCTGGCATGAACGATTATTTTTGTTGAATCGAATGAGATTATAAATGAAAATAGTTTTAATATTTTAAATCGACCTGCGTATACTAAATAAACTTTGTTTTACAAGTTCATTATTTTAATGTACAATCTGCAATATTTTTATCATGTAAAAATGCTGAGTAATATCTTTCTCGGATGAATACATGCTCGTGGACGAGCCCTGTTACTGTCATGATGCAAACTTTAAGCCGGCGAAAACTGAAATCGAGAAGTCTATTTCTGATGTCAAACGATGTTTACAGACGTCAATATAGGCAAGCACAACTAACTAATTTTCTATCGCTGTCGTATTTTTTTTCTCAATCAACTAAGAACCAACGGCACGCGTATGTAAATTCATGGTGACATAGTCGTCCTCATGACATGAAGTGGTCCTCGCAAATCACGAAAACTGCCCTAGATGTAATAAAGTATTAGGGAGCATCATGGCAACATTTTGTGATTCTTCGCCTAAGCTAAAATATCCAGCTTACTTGTGCACGTCCCGTCCTCACGTATGGTTATGATTGTGTTCAACAGGAATTGTCGATATGAACCATAGCACTCAGCTCAGAGACTATCAGAGCGTATAGTATCCATTGATTTTTCCATTCCACATGCCGATAGAAATGTAAAGTTAGAGTTTTCTCTTATAGCCTTAAACTGGCAAGATTAAAACATTTCTGGGCAACTCTCTATGGAAGTGACAAGTTCTAGCTTTATTAAGTCTTCTATGTAACGTCATACTCCTTGCCATGATTCTAAACAGTTAAAAGTTCTTCCTTCATTTAAATAACTACTCTTCGCTGAAAAGTTTTTAACCGAAACAATCAAGGAATAGAATGAGCTACCGGACCATGTTGAGATAAGCCCTTCAAGCTTTTCAGCTTTACGCACTGCTTTCAGCAGTATTTAACACACAGTCAGGACTGTTCCGAAGCGGTCAGGGTTGGGGAGGGAACAGGCTGGGCAGTCTTTTGCGGAAGTCTGTTTACTAATAACTCTGTGACACAGTCATTATTAAACAGACTTCCTCTTGAAATAGTCAATTTTTTTATGGAAATTGTTGTTAAATGCTGTCCAATGTATGTTATTCTCTTAGATATAGTATCTTATTCACATTTTCATGGTTATCGATCATATTTCTCTCTTTTGTGGTTCCACAGTTGATGCAATAGCTTTCTTAAATTCATCACCTCTCAATTATTTCATGTTGAGCCAATAAAAGACAAAGTAAGACTGTCGTTCTATGTTTAATTATGAAAATTTTCCGTAAAATGCTAAAGTAGATCTTTTTTTCTTGATTTCCACAGTGCCCCATTCTTCAACGACGATTGTTGTTTCAGAGTTCAAAAATTACATTATCATATCTCGAAAAAGATGACAGAGAAAACCTGAAACGTGATGCAACCAATTCCATGTTCTTAAAAGATAAGCTCCTAAAGTTCATGAGTTCTCATCTTTACATGCTTATTTTTTAACATCAGTAGTTCCTTGATCAATAATGTGCGAGCATAACGTTCAATGGGTACAAGTCCTTAGGATAGTGTTCCCTTATATCACGTAAGGCCCAAGGGGGAAAAAGTATACTTCTGTACTTCTCGGTACTTCTCCGTACTTCTGAAGTACGAAGTACGTTGGTAAGGTCACACAGTGGGCAATTTTGACTAGGCACATGGACATATGCTGTAGAAGTGGTAGGTAAATCTGTAAACACACTCTTTGTAGGTTTTCGAATATGCTCTTTCCAATGGTGAGAGTTTCAAAATCCAAAAATAATTTTTTCTAGGTTTTCTAGAGATCCGATCTTCAGAAAATCCTGGCAAGGTTAGTTTTGGATTTCGAAACACTCACCATTGGAAAGAGCATATTCGAAAACCTACAAAGAGTGTGTTTACAGACTTACCTACCACTTCTACAGCATATGTCCATGTGCATAGTGAAAATTTGCTATGGTAATGTTCCTATGCTACGATTTAGTGTGATCAAAAGCTTTTCTGTAGAAAAATGTTTTGAATTATATATTATTCGATGCAGTTTTTACGCTGATTCCAAATATGTCCTCAGTTTCTAGAAAAAAATGCTTTGAAGACCGAAAAACCTCAAAAAACCTTCTAGAAAATCGAGGATTTCGAAATTGCTGTAGCTATTGGAGGAAGCATTTGGGCTAAAATAGGCTAATAGCATAAACGCGTCACACATAGAAGAACATTTCCTGAATGTTTCATCGAGATTGGAGCTTCACTTTACTCAGGTCGCTTTTTTGGAGCCTGCTTTCTCTGTAGAAAACTCACCGTTTCTCATCCAAAAGTGGACAAAAAACGAAACTTTTTTTACGACTCGACAGCTTAGAAGCTCAACTTTTAGACTGTATGAATTTCATATTTTGCCAACTCCAGTAATTTACGAATTCAACGCTTTTTGTATACCATAGCGGAAAAATAGCCGCTTTTTTGTGACTTCCTATTTTCAACGAATCAGAAGCATTAGAACGAAAACTTTTTTACCAATCGATCAGCCATTGATCGGAGTATATGTAGCAACGCTCAAATTTTCAAAAATCTCACGTTTGGTTTTTCACCAAATGTCGACTTGATTGACCACTGTGGATCAGTTACTCAGAAATGAATTTAATGTACATTAAGCATAACTGATTTATAGAAAAGCAACTGGTATTGTCTTTTAGAAAAAAGAAATTTGGATTTCGAAAAAGTAGACCTATCTAAATAATCTGTTTGATTCTGCTAATGGAGCCACGGTACCAATTCGGAGGTGGAAGAACAAAAGAATTCTCACACGTAACCCAACTATGACTGTGGTTTTAACTGAAAACTGAAAGCAGAGAGTATCCAAATTACCACATGAAAAGTTATGATTCTCTTGTGAGCTTCTTAACCGTTTTCGATAAATTTTCATGAAATGCACATAATGCAGAGACACTCACCTGACAATGTCAATTTTTTTAACTGTGGAATATTCTTTAATAACCGTTCTATTTCATCAAAGCTGATAAACGACACCTTAATTTTGATATGGGTTAAATGTGCTACATATTGTCCAATATTCGCATATATTTCACAATCAATTAAATCATCTGCATTTTCTCTATAATCAATGTTAGCACTAACATGTTTTAGTTTCGGTAAATGCTTTAATAACCTCACAAATTCATCGATATAGCATCCATTGATATTTAAATATTCAATATTAGAAGTTTGAATTGAAGTCTTATGAAGTAAAATTAATGAATAAAATTCTAAGCTTACACGTTTTAATGTTGTCGTTTTCGAAAATATCGATTTGATCATTATGTTTGAACACAAACTTAAATCAACTTTTTGTGGACCATACGCCTCTATTTGTAAATGTTCAATATGATTTAATTTTGATAAATTTTTCATAATTAACTCAAGATTATATTGTATAGGGTCTATTAGAATAAGTGAACGAACGTTTTTAAACATATCCACTTGAAATAGTTTATGAAATTGTGTTAGACGATTATAACGATCGGACATTTCTAATACAACAATTTGTGTTAAATATTTTGGAATAATATTTGTGCAATAGTAATCGAATAAACGTTTTGATAATGAATGGCTAATGTTAACTGATAACAGTAAAACAGATTGTAACTGATTAAAACGAAAATTTAAATCATTAAACGATTGAAATAGGTCATATGCATCCAAATATTGAAGAATATCAATTATAATTTCATTGGGTAACTGTTCTAATAATGATGTCATAACGTACGTCTGTAACGATTCAAACTCTTATTAGTAGATTTTTTATTGATTGAAAGTAATCAATGAAATTACCAATATTCTGTCCAAATCTTACTTTTTTCTAGTCTGTTTGTGAGAAAAAAAAATTGTTAGTCATTTCGTTTTTCTCTCTTGTAATGTGATATCTGATTTCAGTTAACAACAGAAAAAAAACTGACGAAAGAATAATAATACAGCCGTAATTGAGTCATATCCTTTTACATGTAACGAAACGGACAATAAGAGAATAAGGTAAGATTAAAAAAGTCGAAACATTTTTTCTCTTTCTGTTATGTTTTATGTTTTTAAGCGTGTTCTATTCATGTCAGAAGGACAAGTTTTGTCTCAAAGTCAGCAGAAATTGATAAGGTGTTCCAGAAGTCCATATGAAAAAAAGCTTTAAATATCTTCGTCATTTCTTAACTAAACTACAAGATTATTTTTTTATTGGATCGAGAAATGCTTCAAATTTTATTCGATATATTAGGAAATTTTAGTTAATACTTGAAAAAATGTTCGGATTTATCATAGTAAAATTTAGGTTTTTTAGAACTTTTTTTATTAATATATGTGGTGTAAAACTTTTTTAAGTTTTAATATTAAAATAAAGTAAATGATTTCCCCTTTCACGTAACAAAATAATTATTTGTTTATGTTTAAAAATGACTGGATAGTGTGGATTTCTTTAGCCATGGTTGTTCCACACCAGCATTTAGGAAAGTACAAAAAGTCAAATAAAGTTAACTAAGAAAAGAAAAAACTGCTTGTGAAATTTCATACAAAGAAGATAAACACATATCTTTGTAGCAATTTTCCTATTTTCACATTTTCACATTACAACGCTCCCAAATGAACATCATGTGCTTACTTTCTCTTGTTTCGTATTTATGTCAGTAATATTAAGGACGCATTTTATTATAGTTTATTTTGTTCTTTGCTCTTCTTGTTTTTATTCTTCTCACACGTGTGTTCTTTAGAAAAAAATTTTTGTATTCTGCACCATTCTGTTGATCATACAATATGGATTACTTGAATCCGCTAGTATGGCTTCAAAATGTATTAGCAAATGCTTTCAAATAAAGATATTTTAGACCAAGGTAATCTTGTAAAGTGAAATAGTTTGAAGGTCTGTAAGAAGTTGGATTAGGCTACTGCAGAAGCTGGAATACGCAGGTCATGTCAATGTAGAGAAATTAAAAGACGTTATTTCATGAGTGAATCGAGTACCCTTAAGCAGGGGGTCAATCACGAAAAACAGATTTTGCTAAAAGTTACATCATTCGATTCAGCATGGGGTGACGAAACTTTTTTAAGCTTTTTAAGTCATTTTGCTTTGGAGAAAATCAAGTTTTCCCAAGATCTAAGCTCAAAAAACCCAAAAGTTGACCAATTTCTGCTTTTTCTGTATAAAACCGTCAGTTTTCGTTCACTTATTTTGAACGACATTTCATTTGAAAGAGCGCACAAAACTGAACAAAATTTGATCTTTAAAAGTATTTTAAGGTTAAAATAGTAGTCGTAAAAAAAAATTTACTAGACTTTTGAGGTTTTTGTAGAAAAATCGGAATATTTTAAGTAATCAAACTAAAATCCATAATAAAGTTTTGATATTTTAATAAAGGAAACAATTCTGCACCTGATGCATTGTTTAAAAATGACAAAATCGATGCAACTCGGGATCAAAATGGTCCCACAATAGTCAGGATTGGAAATGTCTTTTTTAGCCCTGCTCCTGTAGACATTTTGCTTTTTAATATTGTTTCCTAACAAAAATAATATTTTTTATTCCTTCTCTCTAATGATCGCCTAATCAATGCCTAACGCACTGAGCCACTTATTTTTTTGCTTATCGTATGTGTTTGTATCCCTTCTTCGTATCTCTTTCCTTAGTTGCACACGTGATATTTGAATCGGTCTGTTTTGATATGCTTTCAATTTATCATTTCCTGCAATGCCCTTATCAGTTTTTTATTTGCTTCAATATAAATGTTTCATCCACTTTTGTGGCTTGTATTTTTTTGGATTTTCTATTTTTTTTTCCTGTTTTTCTTTACATCAATAAACGAGATTAAAACAAATGTTTCATCTTCTTCTACTGTAATTGAGTCCTTTTTAGTTTATTAACCGCCTTATTGTTAATTTGTTGCTTGCGTATTTAACTTTGTCACATGTTAAAATAAAATGTTTTTCGTAGTAGCTTACTTTTATAAGGCTAATCCCACGTATTCAACGCATCCTCAATGTCTTAAGGACATCAGGATGTCTTATTATATGCATCAAAAATGTACTTAATTTACACGGAAAAAGATATTCAAAATACCTTGACTCAACATCCATGATGTCTCACGAAGATGGTACGGGTACATAAAATTGGAATCCAGCCACTTCGTAAGGCATCGCAGCGCGTCTTTTACATCGAAAATTTTTTGACTCGCCTGAAGTGCATTTTTTTCGAAAATGTACCTCTTTTTTCAGTGTACAGGAAATAAGCGAATGCAGAAAAACGACATGTGAGATATGCTCAATAATTATTCACGCATACATTGATAGGCTTAAATAAATTTGAACATAGAACACGAAAAACTGTTCCGCCGCTGGCGGAATGTTCAATGCGGGTTTTTGTTATGGTACTGCGTTGTAGAACTTTGTACGGCCTAGTAAGAAAATTTTTTGTAAAAAACCGAGTTTGAATCTCACATTAGAATTTGATTCTACAACGTAAGTTTTATTCAAAGTGAATGTGTAGAATTTATACAGTCAGTCTTTATGAGAACATTCGGATTCATGGTGTAAACGTCTTTTCTGTTAGTCCGCTCTTCTCTTGGTCACTGAATAAAGTAAAAATATTTGTCTAACTGGCTGATTGCATTGATGTAAGAGGAAGACTTTCTAACAGATTTTACTACAGTCAACAGTAAAATTGCAGAAAGAAGTCAAAATACAGAAAAAACGGGAGAGTTTCGGAAACCAGGATAATACAGGATGTTCTCATACAAAAACAAGACAGATACGAAGCCTAAAAATGTGGTGTTTTGAGATACTATGCTTCTGCGTCAAATCCTGCTGCCATCGGTATCATAGAATCCTGATTAGGTGCTTCGGTTGACTATAAGAGAGTTGAACTTCCTAATTATCATCTTCAGTTTAGAAGAGGTCCTAATCGCCATGGAGGAGAATACATGTTAGATGCACAGAGTCAGAGATGGACGAGGCACCACTTTTTCGAGTCTGAGTCGAGTGCGAATCAGCAGCCTTCGAGTCAAGATCCGAGTCCGAGTCGCATCAAAACTTGACTCGAGACGAGTTATTTTCTAGAGAAAAATTTCTCCTGATTCATTTTTCCAAGAACAGATCTTCAATCCTCTCATGTGACACAATGTTCTACTTAGAATATTCTCAAATCTCTCCGTCTTCTGGTATATAACAAATATAATAAACACCGTCATAACTATCCCAAGTTGTACATGACTGACTCGAAAGTGACTGAAGTCAGTTTATCAAGTCTTTTATCTCGAATCCGAGTCACAGAAAAATGCGACCCCATCTCTGCACTGAGTGGCATCGAAATAACTAACAATTTTTTCTCCAACAAACAGACTAGAAACAACCTGCATTCGCCCATCTCTGCACGGAGTGGCATTGATTTAAAACGAATACCACAATTATGTAACACGACTCTTCGGCGAATTGAAATGTGATGGTAGTAAGCAGTGTGACAGCGAATGTTAAAAGAATTTCATTCACGGAAGGATGAATTTTTCTGAAAAGTCTGTGTACCCGCACAGTTAGAAAATGATAGCTTTGAAATGATGTTTTTCACTTTACCCCATTAAATACCATGATCCCCATTTGGAAATATTACATAAATGATTCTATTATTTTCAGATGTGTAAATATTTTTATTATGCAACATATAGTTGAAGAAAGCATAAAATTTGCCTAGCAAAATAAACAGCACGACTTTCAAATGATAGAAAATTGTGTAAGAAAATTTATGGGGTATCTACGTTTGAAAGTCTAAAAATTCCACAAAATACTATATTAATGAAATTTTATTTTAAACCTTAATTCGACATATCTTTTGATACATCAGAATTCAGAAAAATCAAAATTTAAAAATCTAGAACTTAAGAGAGCTTTCGCCCGAAAACCGACCTAGATACCGTGAAGCCGACCGGAGGAAAATTTTATTTTAGTTTTATTAATATCTCAGTCGAAAAAGCATACAAAATAACCACTAATTTTCCAATAACTCTTTCTAAAAGTGCTTTTTTGAAAAAACTAGAGGCCAAACACTCTATTGAAGGTCATTCTTGTTACCAAAGCACGTGAATTTTCACAAATTTTCGTATTCTCTGGAAAACTGTCAAATTCCTATGAGTCGTTTATGGCTCATTTGAAAGAGAAATGTTTAATTAGTCAACTGTGTTTTAATAGTCAATTAAAAATTAAATGTTTCTTCGAAAGTCAGTTCAGCGATTCTAACTCTCTTTGGCGGTTATTTTTCAGCTAAATAATCTCTAAGACTGTAGACTAGAATTTAGAAAAGCTGCT
>CAJNOQ010007198.1:0-12597 GCA_905250885.1 Didymodactylos carnosus
ATCAATTTGGAGCTTCGGAAACAGTCGGAAACTCATTATACCAAGCACAACCGTTTTCCAGCATATTTCGTATTTTTCGTTATTTTCTTTTTCGAATTTCTCCCGAAGGAAAAATCGTAGAATAAAACTTTTTACACCATTGGATAGCGCGTTCAACGAAGTACATTTGACACTTCTCAAATCTTGAAAAATCTCACTTTCGTTTTTTCACCTAATGTCCACTTGGTTGCCCACTGTGCTCAGGACTAACAGTATGACAAAAGTTTTTTGAACAAACTCATTTTTTAATAATATGGCTAAAACTTTTGACCGATAGCTCAATCAACAGGATGCCCGGAAAAAAGGAAGATATTTAGACTACACTAAAGGAACCTAACGATTTCATTCTGAAGTTGAATAACCATCAAAACTTAGCATATGCCCTATGAAAAAACTGTATTACTCAGCACGCATGCTTTCCCTTCTTTGAGAGACATTTAATAATGAAAGGTCGCAGAAAGTTGGGGTTTTCACTGTTGTGTTTAACACTGTCTCTTTTCTATTTGCACAAATTTTCTATGTCATGGGAAAAAATCCTTTAGACTTTTTACTAGCTCAATACCCTCTATCGGCCGATGTATGAACGAACGAAATCGGAAGGTATTATTCGAATAGATTTCCTCGAAGGAAGCCAAATTGATAACGGCATGATACTTAAAACTTCGGGAAACTCCAAAGATTTCTGGAAAACCTAGATTTTCAGCTTCATAGTATATCAAAACTTAGTTTCAAATAAACCATTAGAAAGAGCACGAAAAACTGCATAGGATTTTTCTGTTGATATGGCATAGGAGAGAGTGAACCACCTGCGAAATAAACGTCATTGTAGCTTGAGATGATTTTATCGTTCACATCCAGAGCCAAATTTTATTTTGTATAATTTTAGTGATGATTCGATTGTAGAAT
Source organism: Didymodactylos carnosus (assembly GCA_905250885.1). Lineage (NCBI taxonomy): Eukaryota > Metazoa > Rotifera > Eurotatoria > Philodinida > Philodinidae > Didymodactylos > Didymodactylos carnosus. The sequence continues at coordinate 946 of CAJNOQ010007198.1, forward strand.
GGAAAAACTCGATGTAACCGCAGTTCTAACAGATTCTCATCCTCCAACTTAAGTTCTCTTCCAAAAGAGGGATAATATTGATAGATGGTACCTACCTTATATCTGGACTAATGTACCAGTCACCATCCCATCGCCAATTAGGCGGTAATTGAAAATTTTTTTGAGGTAAATCAATCTAATTTTTTAAAATAAAATTTACTTATTAAAATACAAAAACGTTTGATAGTATGGCTTACATTTCCCGTTAAATCAGACCACGCTGGTCTACTCATTAGAGGTCCACCGGTGGTCCATTTTCCTATAATATTTACTTGATTTTCGTATGTTTCTGCATAAACAACCAATTCTCCTCCTTTCTCCGATGATAACCAATCGTGTTCATTTGTTTGAGTGCCTAACCATACTTTGACACGTACTTGAGCTGGTAGAAATTTTTTTTTATCCTTTTCAATCTCTGATTCTTTTCCTGGCCATTTCATTGTTATTGTTTGGAGTTTTCCACAGAGACGTCCTTTTCGATCTTTTTGAGGCGAATAAAGGACCTCATGTGCTGGCAAACGATAATAAGCAAAGCGTTTACCACCACATAAAAGCCATATTATTATATCAGGTATACTATTTTGTGGCTATAAGAACAGTATAACGAATGTATTTGTTATTAATATCTATGAAATGTTGTTTAAATATAACATACTTCAACTTCTAAGTTTTGTAAATTATTACAAATATCCAAAAAAGTTTCTTCAAATTCCTTTGATGTGGTGTCAGGTTTTAATTTCATATTTTCTAAATTTACGATCAAATCTCCTATAATTTTATCTCGCATTTGACGACGAAGACGATCTAACTGATTTGTATGATGTCGACCAGCTTCAGCATTGGGTAACGGTTTTCTATTATACGAAATAATGAATGACAACTAGATATAACGAGTACTAGATGAGAAGTTTTAATTAATAAAAACTAATTATGTATGGAAAATTTTAGATGACTGTTTTTCCAGTCTTTTACAAGATTTTCTGACTACCATCGGTTTCAAAATGCAAGAGCAGTGGCCGTTCTCTGAATAACTGTTGAACGAAAGTAGATGAAGACTCGCGGCTTTTGCTATTCGATAGCCAAGACTTAAGAGCATGTGTTCATAAGCAGAAAATATTTAGAATTAATTTTCAAAAATCGGTTTTCAAGAAGATCTTTGGAAAAGCGTCTCATAACTGGAAAATTCGACATAACAATATATTGATTTTTTTCCATAAGAAAATGGACTAAAGTGTTCTGCCCAAAACAGAATCTAAACGAGAGCTTCATCTCGCATGGTTCTGCAAGGGACGAGGTTTTCTTGGGAGGCCTACGACTGTTCTTCATTTCAGTCGATGAATCTCAGCAATGCATGCAAACATAAGTTTCGACTATACTGAATCTCGTGGCAATATTTGTTCTGAAAAAAAGATTTTGAAATCTAGCAAAAACCACGTTTTTCAAAAATTAGGGTTTCCGCCTGTTTTCACCTATTGTTAAAAAATTCACAATTCACTTAAAAAATATCAGAACGAGTTCATAACTTCAGGATGTACAGTATTTAGATTGTTTTATATTGTGCTTAAAAGAAATTAACAAGAAAAAATTTATAAAACTCTACGGTTTTCCGAAAGGGTTTCTAGAAGATGTCAGGATAAAAACATAATTTTTTAATTATTCTGGTCTTGTAATCACGCCTAGCGGACAGAATTAACCATTATCTATCCTGGAGTTGTGAACGCGTTCTGATGTTTTTTGAGTGAATTGTGAATTTTTTAACAATAGGTGAAAACAGGCGGAAACTCTAATTTTTGAAAAACGTGATTTTCGCTAGATTTTAAAATCTTTTTTTCAAAACAAATATTGCCACGAGATTCAGCATAGTCGAAACTTATGTGTGCATGCATTTCTGAGATTCATCGGCTGAAATGAAGTTCCCTGCGAAATCATGAGAGATGAAGCGCTCATTTAGATTCTGTTTTGCGAGGAACACTTTAGTCCATTTTCTTATGGAAAAAAATCAATATATTATTATGTCGAATTTTCGAGTTATGAAACACTTTTCCAGAGACCTGCTTGAAAATCGATTTTCGAAAAACAATTCTAAATATTTTCTGCTGATGAACACATGCGCTTAGGTCTTGGCTATCAAATAGCAAAAGCCGCGAGTCTTCATCTACTTTCGTTCAACAGTTATTCAAAGAGTGGCCACTGCTCTTGTAGTTTGAAACCGATAGTAATCGAGATTAGCGTAAAAAACTGAGTTGTAGAACAGGACGTTCTAAAAAGTTTATAACTCGCGCTATACTGTTTTAGTAAGCATCTGTTTAAAATGAAGGCTATTATACAATTATTAAAACGTGCAAATCAAGAATCAAACATCTTGATCAACAGCTTAAAATATAACGATCCATGATGGATATGATATTCAACAATGTGACTTTACAGCAAAATACTGTTTTAGAATATTTCTCCTCTTTTTTGAAAATATTTCAATTTTGAATTGCACATAGACTAATGCGAGTGAAAGTCTCGACTACAAAATAAGATCACTCTCAATATTTCAGTACCTTTTTGAAGAAAGTTATGAGTATTTTAAGTTCGTAAGGTGTAGAAAACTTTACTACTTTATTTTGCTTCTCTCTTTTTCAGTCCCATCAAACATGTCACTTATAGATGATTTAATAGAGCAAAGTGTTCTCTTCACTTGTCGTAAAAAAAACTGTCCTGTCAGTCGTTACTTTTACTACACGACATCTCAAAATACAAATTTTTGGTATTAACTTTGAAAACCGAGCCGAATGATACACTTTTTTACCCTATCCAACCATCTTTGCTTTTTTCGAATTTTCACGTTGAAAAATTACTGAGATTTTGAGATCCAAAAATTAAAATCAACGAAAAATTTCGAAATATATATCATTCGAATCGGTTTCCAACGCTAACTCCGAAGCAAAGCGAATGGGTTATAAAACTTGTCTCTACCTCTTAACCAAAAGGTTGCACGTGGCTTGCAAGATGAGTATCGTCAAACAAAAGGTGTACATGAAAAGCGACGTGCCCAAAAGTTACTGTTTCATGTGGAACCTTCAAATATACTTTTTTAGATGCTAATCAAGAAAAACACCTTTGTGAAGCTCCAAATCCATTTGGAATGGAGTTACACGATTTTTAAAAAAGTTAATGGAATTTCGAAAAGAAAGTCGCTCTCAGTACTTTGAACTTTTCTCGGTGATAACGTATACTAAAAACATTCAAAGTAACATATTCTTAATTAGCAAGAAATTCTCTATCGAATGATGCATATTTGAAGTGAAAATAAAATAGTGCTTGACGTTCGAATTTGGATTTCCTTATAATCAGTTTTCAACATGTAGATAATAAATTAATGAATTGAATTGAATTTAAAAGATCTTCTGCTTGAAAATATATATTGTTCAGTAAGTGCAACGATTAATTAGCACAAAACTGATATGGACCACTGTGCAATTTAGAACTACGTATATCCATTCAATGCTCTTAAACATCCTGTTTTTGAATGTTATTGTAATTCTTTCTGAGTATAACTGAATGTTTATTTGTGAAGATGGCTAAAAAGCTCAGTTGATTGTTTTAGGTGTTGGTATACTCAACTCAATGAGCTGTATCGGTTAGCTATCTCAGATTATAAATTGGAAGATTTTTGAGTGTTAGTGAATATTCTCATCGTTTACAAATATCCAATAATTTTAGCTGAAAAATTGAATATCAAGAAATTTTCTCTCATTTGGAAAAAAGAACATATAATGGTAGAGAAAAAAAATAGTAAAGCAGAGCGCACTTACATTAGCTGAGCTATAACCATTTCCAATGATTGTCGATATTGTCGTACAATAATATCTTCTGATGTATGTTTGAGTTTAAGAGATTTTATTGACGAAAGAATTCCATTCTAGAATAGAGTGGAGTTGGAGGAGCATTTTGTCAAGTGAATTTTCTGTTTATATTTATCTAAAGCGTCATAGGAGTTTATTACAACAATTGCTTACAATTAATAGTCTAGTTTTTGATAATTGATTTATTGTTTCTAATCGAAATGTAACATCTTCCCATTCTGAAATAACTTGTGCTGTTGGTTTTGCATTACCCCATGGTAGATAATAATACGATGTTCCGTCGAAAACAGGATTTGTCGGTGGTGTTATTGAACTATTAGTACTACCAACGACATCCTCTAATTTTTTACCATAATTGCCTACAATAATAATAGTTTTTGCATGGTTTGATTACAAAATTATAAAAAAAATGCTTTACCCATGCTAACTTCAAATTCTATCATCGATGTATGTTCATATAACATAGTTGCGTCATAAAAGACGACATGTAATTTAAATTTTTTACGTGACTGAAATGGCAATGATCGTACAATTTCCGAGTTTGGTATATCAATTAATGGTTCTAATGGAGTTTCACTTAAGACTGTTGCCAATTCAAAAAGTACACGGCCACGATAAGCAACACCCTCACCCTAGAAAATTTACCAAGAAGTGAACAATCACAAAAGTGCACCGAGAAGTGGTGAAAGACGTCACTAAGTTTTCCTTTTTTAAAACATAAAGGCTAACTTTTTCATATTGAAACAAAAAGGATTAATACGTTGTTCATCTACTTTAAGTCGACCGAGTGACACTCGGAAAGGCTAATTCTGTTTTACTACAAACATTTCTTCTGGATTCATTTTTTCCCCTGCAATTAGCCACTCATTCTCAGCTATCTCTAATCGTACAGATTTGGGAAAAACATCATTTGAGAGTGCAAGAGCTGTAGATGACACATCCGAAGGTATTTTTTCGATATATATTTCAATTATTAAGTAATAAGTCCCAAATTCAGCATATTTTCAATAACTTTTCTATGAGATAATTAACAGACGTCCTGCAAGAGAAAACTATCTACGAATTCTACTACGCTCTGCAGCTGTCCTCTGGTTTATAAGGGTTTCTCGAAGTCCTCTTTCTTTTTGTCTCTAGAAAATTTCCTTCAAAACCTTTGGAAGTAGAATTTCCAAAAAATCGTGGTTATCGGACTACATTAGTTGAATTAAGAGTGTTTTGAAAATCACCATTAGGACATAGAACATTTTAAATAACATATTCGAATTCAGCGTCGCAAGGAGAACATTTTTTAAAATGGATGTAGTTCAGCTCAGCTAAGCGATGGAGATTCGGTCCAAATGTGACTGGATAGAGAATTAAAAACTGGAAAAACCTACGGATTTAACGAGATTTCAATGCCACGTGGTCAAGCCTTTCTAGGAGATCTTCAGACAATCTCGTTTTCATTTCACTTTAATTTCTCTAGTTTTGAAGTTAAAACTTTTTTGCCGAACTTTTTCGAAGCACTAATGGCCAAAAACAATCGAAATAAGATATTTCAACACTAGCAATGATGTTGGCTGCACAGATAAGATCAAGTTTCTCTTTGATATATTTTTCAATGTCTCCGAAATTAATTTTAGGAACAGAGTGTAGATCAGTTATTATTTTATTCTCAAAACAGGTGAGAAATGAGAGGGACACTTTTTAAGAAGAAGAAGCCTTTATTTGAATGAGAAGTTGGAAATAAAGTTTTAAATATAAAGTATAATACTACTATGAAATACTTTATATTTAAAAGAAGAAGTCTAGTGTAGACATCGTCTGTCTAAGTGAAAAGAGAAAAAAAGATCATCGTGACCTATAGCAATTGACTACATGAAGATGAATATCGTTCATACAGCAGCCAACATCATCGCTAGTGTTGAAATATCTTATTTCGATTGTTTTTGACCATTAGTTCTTCGAAAAAGTTCGGCAAAAAAGTTTTAACTTCAAAAATAGAGAAATTAAACTGAAATGAAAAGGAGGTTATCTGAAGATCTTCTAGAAAGGCTTGACCACGTAGCATTGAAATCTCGTCAAATCCGTAGGTTTTTCCAGTTTTTAATTCTCTATCCAGTCACATTTGGACCGAATCTCCATCGCTTAGCTGAGCACAGCTATATCCATTTTAAAAAAGTTGAATTTTTTAAATTTTAAATTAAATGAAAAAATTGAAATTTTGAGTGGAAACCTTAGTTTTTTTTTCAAAATGTTCACCTTTCGGCGCTGAATCCGAATATGTTATTTAAAATGTTCTATGTCCTAATGGTGATTTTCAAAACACTCTTAATTCAACTAATGTAGTCCAAAAACCACGGTTTTCTGGAAGTCAACTTCCTAGAGAGAAGGAAAAAGACAGAAGGAAAAAGGACCTCGAGAAACCCTTATGTTGTCACGTGATACTTCATATACATTCAGTATGAACAGTGTAAAAGTGACTCATGAAGTAGTCAAGAGCTACTTCAGAGCTGCGGAACCTCTTATTTTGTAGAAAAATGCTTGCACTTGTGAACTCAACTGTGAAAAATAGTTGAAGTTACTTCTAGCAAAATTAAGAGCATTCTAAAATGCACTAAAATGAGAAAAAAACCCTGTTTAACCGTTTTACTTCTGACTTTAGTGCATTTTAGAATGCATATATCTGTATCACAGATAACGTTGAAATTTTTCTACTTTTATGGGATTTTAGTTCAAACGTTTTTCTACAAAATGAGTGGTTCTGCAGCTCTGAGAAATTCTTTATAAGCGACTTATAAAAATTTTCGTAGAAGCCCTAACACAAGTTTTTAACTGGTGCATGCCTAGTCTTTACTTCTGTATAGTTTGATGGATTTATAGTCTGACACTGTACTACCAATAGAGTGCATCAATATGTTTACTACTAGAGCAGTGCAGTGTTCTAATCATATTTAAGGGATTCAAACAGTGTCTAACGTATTTTTAAGAAAAGTTTCACTCAGTCGGCTTTCCAATCTGCCCGTAGGGTAATTGGCATCTAGTCCTTTCTGGACTCTTTTTTCTCGTTCGAGTCAGCCACTCACTCTCCATTATCTCTGATCGTACAGATTTCGAGAAAGATAATTCAAAATGAGTATATTTTGAGGCAACTTTATCGTTTTCCCTATGAGATTAATCTAATTAATCGTCACGCGATTCACTTCATAGTGAATATATAATTTTTATAACTTTTGATTATAGTATTAAAACAGAGACAAACCTTTCCGCTATTAAGAATATCTAATACACTTGGTATTTCAGAAAATTCACGTGGTGAGCCATACAAATTAATCCAACATGGGCCAAATGTTGGTAAAAAACCTTAGAGAAAATAACAATAAAAAAGTATTATATATAAATAATACGTTAGAGCAGCAGTTTATTTTACCATCTTGTTTATCGCTCGATATACTGGATAGATCAATATTATGTACACCAATATAATCATTGTTTGTTAGACGATCCCTACAGGATTCAACCATTAAGGACAACCGATACAAACAGTACATTTTCAAAACTCACTTTGTAAAGACTCTGACACTGTTATCCATATTTTCTTTTACCATCTTTATCTTCCTTGAAAAGCGTACGTGCTAAGGCGAATACTCTCAAGCAAAAAATTTACTATATTACGTTATACGAAACTAATGTATAGTTTCAGTAATAATAAACTCCTATCAGAAGAAAATATATCTCTTTTACCAGTCCATTACTGAAATGGTTAATTTATTGCACATTGAAGGCAACTAAAATAGGAATATTAGATCGTATAAATCTACAATTTGTTCTAAATCAAGTATTAAACACTTACTTTAAGTCCTAAACGTAATTCTTGATTAAATTCTGGATGTGAACAAGCATAGATAATTTTCGATTCTATCTTGAAAGATAAATTATACTAATAATAAAAATGTATATCAGTGCAGTTCTAGATTTTAATTGGCAACTGTTGTTTACAGTAATCAGTAACTGAAGGCGAACTATGAACATTGATTTAATAGGCTTTACTAAAAAGACTTAAATATTTTTTGTGGACTCTTATCAACTGTTATAAAACATTCTTTTTTCTGTAGCCAAATATCCCAAAGTCCGAAATACTCTGTTGAACGCAATTTCGCGAAAGACCAAGGACATTTTATGTTTCTTAATGATTTTGTTAATTTTGACACGTTCGCAACGCTCTTCGATAAAAAAATGTCTTGAAGAACTCAGAGACATCTCATTTTGCCTAAAAATGTATGTTGTATTTGACTAACGAGAAAATCGTCCCAAGTGTCCAATTGCGGTTTCCTTAAAACATAGACGATTGTCGGTAATTTCTGATGCTGATCACAAATCTGATATCCGTTTCTGCTGCTAAATCTTTCTGGCATGGATCTCTGAAATTTGGATGGTCGAAGATCCACTATGAACTTTCAGCTGAACATATTTTGGCGCTGCCAGATTATACAACATACTGAGCTGATTACGTCGAAAATTTTCTAGCTAACAAAAAAGTTTTCGTAGAGATAGAAAAAGTTTAGGCTTGAAAAATCTGAAATATTTTGGTTCCGTACTGGATTAGAAAGTAAAATTTTTCTATCCTTGCGAAAATTTGTTTGTTGGTTCTAGAAATTTTTCTGCATAGCCAACTCAACGTGTTGTATAATCTGGCAGTGCCAAAATATGCTCAGCTGGAAGTTCCTAGAGGATCTTCGGACACCTGGATTTCAGAGTTCCATCCCAAATACGTCTAGCAACAGATATCAGATTCGTGATCGACTTGTCCAGCTAACGGCCTCTTTTTTTCGCTCTTTTTCGAACAACTATGGCAATAAAGTTTGAAAATAATCTAAAATTGCAATTAGATAACTAAGTAGATTAAACATTTCTCTACAAATTGAAAAGTATCTCAGCTCTGAGGCTCTGAAGAAGAATCAGACAAATCGTGACGTTGTAACAAAAAATGGTTAAAAGTGTTACAGCGTCACGGTTTTTCGTACTTTTCTTTGATATTAATTAATTATAGTTTCGAACTTAAAAAGCTATCACATCTTGTAGAGCAGAAAATTTTCTACAAACGGGTATCCTTGTTCAATTTTCGCCAGATAGTTTTCACTCTTTTAGACAGGTTTTTCAGATGGCTCCAGAATTGATTTTTGGCTCTGTTTGTACAACAGCTGTATCTATCTTCGTAACGAATCAACACTCAGAGCCGACATACTTTTCAATTTGTAGAAAAATATTTAATCTACTTAGTTATCTAGTTGCAAGTTTAGATTATTTTCTAACTTTACTGTCATAGTTGTTCGAAAAGGAGCGAAAAAAGAGGCCGTTGGCTGAATAAGTCGTATGTTATAAGAAAAAAGCGATTTCCGCCTGAGCTATTTTCTAAAAGTTTAAAATCGATCTAATGACTGAGTTTTCTAGGACTTGAGTTTATTAGAAATTCATATTCAACCCTTGAGATAACTTTTACACATGCACACATAGTGTTTGTTAAATGTTAAAGCTGCTCAAATGACGTTTTAGATTTGTTTTATCTAACACGCACATTCTATTCCAGCAGTAGATTGCACACTATTTTTGTTTTTTCCTGCACTAGATTTGCAAAGACTTTCGAACCAGGCGGCTATATAGCGAAATAAAAGAGAGAAGTATGAAATATTATATTTACGTGTTGCCCTGCAAATGTGAATGTAACATATGGATCAACTAATTCTTTAACATCTTCTTGACCATTAAATATTTTCTTAACACCATGCAAAAATGCACTATCCACTGAAAGAAAATTTACATTGTTTTTTGTTTTAGAAAATGTCTAAATTTTTTGTTTTACTTCGTGGTAAATCTTCCGCTCTGTACAATTTCAGCAAAAATGTTGCTGATCTTAACAACGAACCAGATTGTTGTAACAGATTACTAATGTAAAACGAAATGAAAGAATATTTATTCATTACAAATACTGTCTAATTCTTACGTTTCAATATCGTCATTAGCATCATCAGCATTTTCTGATATCTAAAGTTAAGAAAAATTTTTCTTTAATAGGAGACTGAATTAAATTAGTTTAATTTTCACATTATGTGGTATTAAATATTTAGTTTTCGAAATATCCTTGATGAAATGTTTGTGACATATTTCCAAAATTTATCGGTTTTGTAAGCCGTTTTCTAAGAACCAAAACTCACGAGGGAAGGCCACCAACTGTCCAATCGCTTTTGAGACGAAACCTAGTGGATTATAGGTTATCGACTATGCTGATTCCGAATATGACCATGGTAGCTGCCCATAGATCTCCAGAGACCTGGGTTTCGGAAAACCAGTTTTCAGAAACTCTAAAAAATAACCAAAATCTTTTTTAATATGGTCTGATTGTAGCCTGCACATTTCTGACTAAAATGAGACATCTTCCGGCTATACATGAGTTTTCTTTGCAAAGTTATAGGACTTAAAAGCTCTAAGTTAATTTTTTTCCTTATTTCTGTAGCTTTGACCTGACAATGAACATTTAGGACTTTTCTTGTAAATCCTATAACTATGGGCAGCTACCATGGTCATATTCGGAATCAGCATAGTCGATAACCTATAATCCACTAGGTTTCGTCTCAAAAGCGACTGGACAGTTGGTGACCTTCCCTCGTTAGATTCATGTTATACATAAAACACTGAATCAAATGACACATCTAACAAATGATTCTCGAATACAAGAACTTCAACGAAAACCAGGATCTCAAATGATTTTATCCAAAACAAACATTTTTCCCTAGAGAAACTTAAAAAGAAGAGTACGAGGTCCAGCTTGAAAGTTTTCGGTGAAATTTTTATATCTGAGAATCATTTGTTAGATGTGTTATTAGATTATAATGTTTCATGTACATCAGAAATCTGAGTTAACCTAATTTATTTAATACCACTGTTTCTTCACCAGAAATGGTCTTAGGTTTATCTTATTCAAAAAGGACGTTTAGTTGTAGAGAGGAATATTTTGACAAATATGCGAAGTTGGTGAAAATTGTCATGTTTCCGCAGAATGGACTTCAACACTGTTCTGTTCTGCTCTTTGCAAGCCATTTGAACAAATAAAAAATAGACTGTTGTATTTGACCTAAAATACGCACTCTCATACATCAGTATTGAGTTTATATTACATGCTGAATTTATATTGTACATGCTACTTCGAACGTTGTGCTAAAAGGGAAACATATGGACATGTCTAATCCAATTTTCAATGATTCATGCCTCGACTGATATAGTACATCGAGGTTGTAAAAAGTCTAAAAGGATTCGGATCCGTGGCTTTTCCTTCGAAAGTTATAGACATTTTTCTACTCTTCCCAGCGAAAACTAGAAAAAATCATATCTCTATCCAGAAGAGGAGTAGTAGAGAGTTGATGCTTTTACACGACAGACTAGTGGTAGTCTACTATAGACACTGAAAGTTTTAGCCTTTCATCGCTTTCCCTTCACAAGTTTTAGAACTTCTATTTTAAAGGAAACATACCGTTGAAAGACTGCATGATATTTTCTTTTCTCTTGTGTTTACTTTCTCTTACTACAGTCACATGGCTTTTCCACATTTACTTTTTTGATATTCTTGATATGTAGGAGAAAATAAAGACTTTTCTATGCCACGTGCGCTTTCCTTCATAAAGAAGCCATGTGACTGTAGTAAGAGAAAGTAAACACAAGAGAAAAGAAAATATCATGCAGTCTTTCAACGGTATGTTTCCTTTAAAATAGAAGTTCTAAAACTTGT
>CAJNOQ010007199.1:0-12594 GCA_905250885.1 Didymodactylos carnosus
TATGTATTCAAAGTCTTTCTTATATTCATCAAAATATTTTAACTCTGTGTGAACACACTTTTTTAAGTGTGAACACAAGATTTTTAAAAAAATGTTATATTTCGATATGAAATGGTTAATTAGGTCCGGAAAATGTTCATCCCGGTCCCGATCCCAATCCCGTCGGGATCGGGATCGGGATCCTGAACAATACCTCAGTGACATTGAAACCGGGATCCCGATCTCGATCCCGACGAGATTGTGACCGGGTTCGGGAAAAAAATAGGGATCGGGATAATCCCGCCGGACCCTAGTTGTCAACCTCACGCTCCTGCTCGATTATGATAACCTAGTTGATAACGGTAAATTTGTATGTTTCGACAAAAGACAATTTTCTATAAAATGAGCTATGTTTCATTGAAAAATGATCCCTGAAAAATGCCTAACAATGATTATTCAAAAGTAAAGACTCGAAACAGATATTCATTGAAGAACGAATGATAGGGGGTGTTAAGCACTGCTGTGAATTTTCTAGAGAAGAAACATTCACCTCATAATGAACGGCAAAGGTATTTCACTACTTCTAATCAATACTGTTTCCACATAACAACAGTACAATTAAAATAATGCAAAATACAAATATCTTTAAGATATCGCAGCTTCGGCTTGGGCATATCAACAGTTTCTAACAAGCTTTTCAAACCTGATTTTCGTTTATCAAAAGTAAGTTATCTATCCAATCTTTAGGTAGAAGTTCTTTACTTTTCGACAAGACAAGTCAGTCCTACATTCACTTTGAAAATGAGAGCGATTTAGTATTTGAGCGAATCGTAACTGTTTTGTACAATTACATTTTTTGCGTATTTTTGCTCTTGTTTTTATTACTATGAACTGATTTCGAAAAACTTTTTTTTATTTTGTTCCTTATACCTGGTCTCACTATCACAAAAACTTTCACAATGATATGACGTCAGGTCACTGAGCCACGCGGGTCAAAAGTAAACATACCCGTTTTTTTGTGACTCATCGACAGAAAAATGTTTCTTTCTAAGGAAAGAAAGAAACAAATTTAAAAACAAAATAGCACGTTTTGTAGAGCGTCGAATTCTTTATCCAGAAGCGTCAGTTTCAGTTTTATTTACTTCTTCCTTCTCAAACAAGCAAAAACACATTTACGCATAAATGAAGCCCGAGAAACCGGTCTGTCTCTTTAGCAAGATACTTTTTAGAAAAACCGAAGAGACCAAAAGATAGCGCCTCTGAAACAGTATAGGAAACACGCACGACATGCTTTGCAAGGCTAAAAAATACAAAAAAGGCTTTTTCCATTCACTCTGAAACCCGAGAATTTTAGTTTTATTTTCGTTCTGGTATTTGCCATTCAAATGTGTGCGCCGCAGGTGAAAAAATTGAGCCGTGTAATATAAGCGTACTTAATATGACTTTGAAATGCTAGAGAGATGCAGTTGAACAGAATTTTCGAAAGTTTTGCAGTATTTTTAGGTATACATGCTAAGTGAAAATGGCTTTCATAAGGTTTTTTCTAGGAAACACGCGTTTTTTTAGATTTTTCTTGCTTACTTCGATCGAATACAGTTCATTTAAGTGAGGGTGCAATCAATCTAATTAAAATCTAAACATTTATCTACCATGGGGTTACTCATGACCCATTTGTAGAATTGCCACTAAAAGATAATGAAACATGTGATAAAAAATGGATTGCTTTTGAAAGCAAGATAAGTCCATAAGCTATCGATTGATAAAAAAAGATTTTCTTTTCCATCAATTTTTGGTAAAAACATTTCTATCACAAAATAAAAAAAATTTCAGAAAAATAGAGAAGTTGAAAAAACGGCTTTCTCAGTTTTTATTTTTTATTCAGGAACGTTTCAAAGACATGTTATTGCCGATTAATGTTTAGTAGAGTGCTGTCTTTCCTAGCGAAATAGAACGGGCTTTTCTTACGCATTTTCTGAAAACTGCTCACAAGTAAATGGATCATCCATGGCTCATTGGTCGTGAACGATATGGAAATGTAATATATTTAAAAGCGCCAAATAAAAGATTCTCAAAAACAAAAAAAATGAATATTATCATTTACTGGGTTTATTATACAATACACTCCAATGTAAGTGCTGTACAACGAATATATAAAGCACAAAAGATAAAAGGAGAATGATGGTAATATTAAGAATGAAAGAGAGATATCGACAAGAGAAAGAGAGAGTGAGTTTAGGCTACCCCTCCCTCTTTTTTCACCTTGTTGCACAGGTCCGATTGAGCGTGTTGAGATTTGAACAGCTGAAAGAATTTCCAATCTGATGTGGTGTATATAACGGTTTCATCGAAACTCCTGAAAACAGGATCTCTGGAAAACCAGGTGCCCGAGTTCGATCTAGAAATTCTTGGTAAATAACTGCATCGTATAGAGCAAACATTTCTGAAGAATAGGAGATGTCTTTGTGCTCCGTACGACATTTTTTCATGAAACAGCGTTCAGTTACGAAAGCCAACATACCACTAAAATCAGCAAAGTTAACCGAAAAACGAGAAAAATACGCTCTGAGGACCTTTCATAAACTTTCAATGACCCTCCCCCCCTATAACCAATTTTTTGGGAACTTCTCTAGTGTAAATTTTCTAATTTTTTTAATATGTGTAAACAGAGATGGGCGAGTACACAGATTTCTTAGTACGAGTACTAAAGATCGAGTACGAGTATTTTCTGAAAAGTGCTCGAATAGTACTCGATTATTTTTTACTCGAATATTTTTTTTTCTGAAGAAGCCAGTGAATCCGAAAAAGTTTCCAAATAAATCGATTTTTTGATACGCAAATAGTAAAATAAAAAGGTCACTCTTTTTTTGGGAAGTACTCTGGTATTTTTTGGAATACTCGTTAGAAAAAGTTCCGAATACGGGTAAGACTTCGAGTACTAGGGATTTTGTACTTGAGTACGAGTATACTCGTACTCGCCCATCTCTGTGTGTAAAGCAGAAAAACAATCACTATTTTTGTCCATTTTGAAATGCAACCTATTTAAAATATGAAAAAATGTACAAATAGTGTCCCTATTTCACCGAAAATAAAGAAACTTCTGTCTGACAGAACTTTCTTTATTTTCGGTGATGCATATTTCATTTTTTAGATCCTTGTGCAGAGCTATATAAACTCTTAAAAAAGAATCGTAAAGCTTTTGACTGAGAAGTATTGACGACAAATATGATGGCTGTGCAAACAAGTTCCATATGGAAATCTAAAATGAAAAGTAAGATAGGAAATCTAAGAACACAGAAACTTTGAAGATGTTTTGAAATTCTGTTGCCAGCTTGTTTCTTTATTTTCTAGATGACCCGTTGATTCACCTCTTTTGTTTCAATGAGTTCTGATTGGCTGACTTCATTATTCTAAAAAGATTATCACGGCCTCTTTAATAGTTAACTCTAGGATGGGTCGCTGGATTTCTTCACCAATTATTTTATTGAGGCTCACGGAAAAAGTAGCTTTTCAAATCGGAAACATATTTTAAAAAATCTTTTTGAGTCAGTAGTGTTGTGCACGAATGCTTGCTCGACCAAATGAGATGTGGCAGACTTCCTCACGATGGTTCGTCGACGAGATAAAAAGTGTTACCTGAACTTGAGAAAATACAACAGCGTGTTTATTTTTCCTTGTTTAAAAATACATTATTATTTAGAATGAACTCGATATTCATAATCCGCATAAAATTCTGTATCAAATGATGTATTTTCATAGAGATTTCAGAAAAAAGTTTGTTCGATCCTTCAAAGAGATCCTAAGCTTAAAACTTAAAAAAAATATGAAAGTCAGTTTTTTATAAAAGTGAATGAGCCGTTTTGTTCAACTTAATTGGATGCTGATTCTAACCATTCGTTCAAAATTTGGGATAAGGAAAAACGTACCTATCTTATCACATCCTTTAGTTCTTTGAAAAAAAGTGGTTTTTGACTTGGTGGTTTTGACAAAACTTATTTTAAAGATAGATAAATATCATAGGCTGTGTAAGTTATTGTTAATGTTCAAAAAAAGATGCTAAAATTAGGTGTCTGCCTGTACGAGTTGCTTTAGAGAATAGTGACCCAGTTTTAATTAATACATGGTTTGTTGTTCTTAAATTATCCTTCATGTATAACTGTGCCATTCGTATGTGTAAACACTCCCATACCACACATTTTAAGCTATACTTGCGGCGGAAAGCTTATAAAATATCTTGTGGAAAGTGACGGAGCAAAAATAGAATGATTTTATTTTAACTTCTCTGTGTTCAATCTGAACTTGCATCACTTTTCGTTCCGTTTATTAAGGGAGTAAAGTACAAATAAAAACAATAGTCGTTTTTAATCTTCGTCCTTATTATTTTTTTCTATCATTTTCTTGTTCAGTGAAACATAACGCCATATTTCTTTGTCTTGCTCTTCCTGCATGGGCTACAAAATCATTTATGATAAGTTTAACAGCTTCGGATGTTAATTCGATATTCAATATTCAACACTTAACACATGTCTCAAATGAATCATTACTTCAACGATTTCTTAACCAAGTTTTCATACGGCGTAAGGTACTAAACGATCGTTCAGCTTCATTCGAGCCAATTGCGAATGTAGCTATATCTGATATAATATCTGATATAATTTGTACCACTCAGATGCTAGTTCACTACCATCGAAAGCTAAATGTTTCACTATCGACGTTATTGCTGATGTGTTTTTAACTAACACAATAAATGTTTTTACGTCACTTTTTAATTTATTAATAGCTAATAACGGTGGATTGGTTAATTCATATATTTCTTTGTCAACACTAACATGTTTATACATTATTCGAGCACAATATTTTTGAACAAAGGGATAATTGACTAACTGATCGGCACTCAGTTTAGATGGCCAAGAAAAAACGGACAAATTATCAATTAATGCTTTTGTTTGAGTATTAAATCTGCTGTTTAAAGCTTCTGCTACATGTTGGATAAACTATTTTCCAGTTGTCAGTAGTTCATCTTCATTAATATTTGATGTAGTAAATTGTTTCCATGATCTTGTTGAACCAGATGTGTTGAAAATTGTTGGTGAGTATTGCTGAATGTTGATTATTAACGATCGTAAAAAATCAAAGTCAAAGTTATACACAACATCTTCAACTGCTGCTATGGCAGCGTTGACTTGCAAACAGATATTGTCGAGGCATGAATCGCAGTTTTCTAGTTGTTACAGAAATTTCATTACTGGTGTCTCGCATTAAATGTACTTCAAACACAGTGATTGGCATCATAAGATCGAGAGCATAACATCGTCCGTCTGGTGAACCTTCCATTTGCTTTGTGACATTGTTGATAACGCTACCATGATAGATATATAATGTTTACACGTAAACTTTTAAACTTAACAATTGTGTTTGTGAATCATTCTTTCGAGCCTTTTAGCCAAGTTTGGTGGTAAAAACATCGGCCGCGAGCGGTTTTCTTCCCAATTGGAGCCATCTTTGGACAAATAGATCACTTTTGCATGCTAGTTACTTTCAAAAAACATGCTATTACGTAAATCGTTATTGAGGAACGTTGTTATTATTCCAAGATGTGCCAAAGGCAGCTGTTTGATCAAACATGTTGATGTGTTCGCTCTGTCCGTAGACTTTTCTTTCTTAAATTTCTTCCACTGAAGTAGTACTTCTTCCATTTTGATTGCTTCAAGTGGAATATTTGTAACATACCGCATTTATTTATAAACTGGCATGCATCTTTTTCGTTTTTCATTGTTACAGGCACACATACATATTTTAAAATCGTTTTCGTAATAATGTGCTAAAATGCGTAAGGCGCACCAAATCCGAAATTTCCCCATCATTTTACTTTGGATTATATTGTACATGCTTCGATAGCGCTGCCAGAGATTAAAATCGCCTAGCTCAAATTTCAAAAAACGTAAATCCTGTGTAAACCATAGAATTTTCATTTTGTTGCTGCAGGGGCCCAGAACTAGACTGTAGAATCCATTGTGTAGACAAAATGTAGACAAATCATGCAAGTTCTTATATCAGAAATTAGAAGTCAATCGAATTTAGCGTATCCGAGATACTCAACTTCGAAGATTTGAGGTTGTCAAAAAATTCCCAAATTAGAGTTCGATTATCTCGTAAGTTACACGTCACATCTTGTTCAAAGTTTTTCTGTCAATACTTGTTCACTCGCACTATCATCAGTTATCCAGCTCTCTTCTTGGAATCAACAAAGACCAGACGTGCAAGGATTTCTCGTAAACCGGTTTTCCATGGAACCGGAGTTTCTTTAAAATGTGTTTAACTATATAGTCACATAGTCCGTTTAATTGTGAACAAAATGAGAAGTCGCGCAGGTCAGTTTTCCATCAGCGAAAAAAGTAGTTCGCAAAGTCGCAGTCAATCGTTTCCGAAAAAGTTGCTTTTTCTCACCGGTAAGTCGGTACTTTTAGCAAAATTCTTATAAGTCTGAGAAAAGAATTAATAAATAACAAAAATTCAGGTTTTCACGATGATTAGGTCTATTATCCCTCAACACTCGATCAACTATCATACATTCGCTCAATCAAAAATTCAGAAAGGAACAGGTACTTGTAAGCAAAACAGATAAAAGTAAAACGCTATTTATTTCTGATTATATTGTGATGAAAAAGCAAAATCATGAACATACGCAAAATATTCCAATATACCAACTATTAGATTTTAATCCAATTATCCTTTTAATGAATAAAAACACGATCTTTTTACGAAAATTATTCTTCAGGAAAAATACTACTACCAGTAAATGGTGGTAGGTTAACGCTGAGCAAACACATGCTTTCTTTCACTTTGTCTTCCAAAATAGTTGAGAGCTTGTATCGTGTTTGTATATTTATTACTTTATTAATTTGTAATTTGAGTTATCCGCACTGTTCTGGTGTTAAAATCATCTAGGGCGATCACAAAATATGTTTAGCGTTGCTATTACTGTTCTTAACATTAATTCAGTACAGAGAAATAAACACATCTGATGTACTACACATATTCTTAACATATACTATGGTTTGTGTTTCTTATCAGTTCAAGTGATATGTAGATCTGATTCCATCGATAGTTCATTAGGGTTCATATTACTAAGGAACGCCAAGCAAGTGTGTGGAATTAAGACGAACTTTGTTTAAGTGTCAATGTAGTTTTCAAACATAGCTGTGAAATTAGTTGTGGCGATGTTCATCGTGTAAGCTTATTCCTTTGTTTCTTTTTCTGATAACTTTAACAACAGTGTGAGTGTCTCTTTTTTCAAACGAACATTTGACACTGTCGTCACATTTCGAAAGAATTTTGCTCAAAAGAAGAAGTATGTTTTAATGTAACAAAGAAAGAATGAAATAAAAAGCTGATTGTAAAAAACAGACTGCGCGCATTTTATTTTTTTAATAGAATTACCTGGTAAATAACAGAGAAAGAAATTATAACACAGTTCGAAAATAAACATCAAACGATTCTCACCTTTGTAACAGATATGGCTGCTGGATATCCCATCACAAATATAAAAACCATAGCAGAAGAATCAATAACAGTTCGTTTTCAAAATGATAATTTGGAAACATATACACTTATCTGGTTAGACAAAAACGTGAATGAAACTGAGGAAAATCTCAATACTCAAAAGAAGCTGCGAGCAGCTATTAATCAGTTGAAAGTAATTGATGATTGTAATAAATGTGTTAATTATTTGACCGATATTAAAGATCAGAAAATGGTTTTGATTGTTTCTGGGAGTTATGGGCCACAAGTCATCCCTGTTGTACATGGATTAAAACAATTGAATGATATTTATGTGTTTTGTGTCGATAAGAAGAGTAATGAAGAATGGTCAAAAGATTATGAAAAGGTAA
This sequence comes from Didymodactylos carnosus, assembly GCA_905250885.1. NCBI lineage: Eukaryota > Metazoa > Rotifera > Eurotatoria > Philodinida > Philodinidae > Didymodactylos > Didymodactylos carnosus. The sequence goes on from CAJNOQ010007199.1 coordinate 7,869, forward strand.
GGTTTAAAATAAGAAAAAGCTTTGAACACTTTCCGAACAGAGGCAGAGACATTTATTTTTCATTTATTAATTTGTTAAGGAGCAAATGACTGACCACCACCAGGATCCTTATTCCATAAGCTCGCAAGAAGCACGAATAATAAAAGTTACTATAAACACATAGGGCGCTACTGAAGTTCGTGGCAACTATCCTTCACAATATATGTATCTATCTAACGAAGACAAAAATGATCCGAACATTGTATTTTAACAAAAGTCATTTTGTGCTACTAGGTCAAAGGAGTTTTCACTGATTCAAAACAACTGATTGCCGAATTGTCGAAGAACCAACGAATTCGTGAACGAACGGATGATACGATAGGTATGAATATTTATAGTCGAGTAACTACTGGCAGTGCTCAACAGCAGAGAGATTCACGAAATGCGATGTTCATGTATTTCCAGTTATTAATTGACATTCTATTAGAAATCACCGATCAAGATTCGAAATCTAAGCAAGATTTAATTGATCATTTTAAACAGGTATATGATGGAAATGAAGTGGAAGAGGAGGTTATTGAAGAGTATGAACGTGAATATGAGCCACATAAAGCGATTTGGTGGTATACACGGCACACATTTTTATCTCGAACCCTTATAAAAGCACTTAGAGATTCGGATTACAACGTTCTCTTTGCCCTTCGATTCTTCATTACCGATCTGCATAAACAATTAGCTGAAGAACACGAAACATTTCGACGTTCATATAACAGTGACGATCCTATTCTTCGTGTTTATCGTGGGCAAGCGATTGCCATCGATGAACTAAATTTGATTCGTAATAGCATTGGTGAATTCTTGTCAATCCAAAACTTTTTGAGCACAAATACCGATCGAGAAGTTGCGGCTTTTTTTGCCAAACAAGTTACGCCCACATCTGAACTAACACGTATTGTCTTCCAATTTAATATTGATACACGCGCCCTGACGAAACCGTATGCAGACATAAAACGCTTAAGTTATTTTACGGACGAAGATGAAGTTCTGATTATGTTGGGATCAATTTTCAAAATTGAACAAGTTGAATATAATCAACGTGAGAAAACGTGGACTGGTATGTTATCGATGTGTAGCCAAGATGAGAACGAACTGACAGATTTAATGGCACAGTTGAAAGAAGAAACGAACAACGGAGTATGCTCTCTTGGCTACTTACTCTACCGACAGGAAAGTTATGAACAAGCAAAGAAGTATTTCGAACAACTGTTGAATGAATCATCAATCAGTGATTTCGATAAAGCATATTGCTATCGTGGACTCGGAGCTGTTACTATTGAACTCGAACAGTATGATGAAGCACTCGTCTATTATCAAAAAGAACTTGAATTAGAAATGATAATGGATCCTAGTCGTGATGATGTAACTATTGCTCGAACTTACATGTATACTGGTGAAGCTTACTTTAGAAATCAAGATCTTGACTTAGCATTAGAGTATGAACAAAAAGCACTTTCTCTTCTACCTGATAATCACATTGATCGTGCCACAGTTTATGATATAATGGGCGGTGTTTATCGGCGCAAACGACAGTATGAGTTATCTCAGGACTATCATAAAAAGGGTCTGGAAACAGCACTATTACCTAATAATGATTCTTCTGTTGGTATAACATACACGGCTCTTGGAAATGTGTGTGACGACATGGGTAACTATCAAAAAGCAATCGACTGCTATAAAAAAGCATTAGCTATTTACAACAAATCTTTACCACTAAATCATCCACATATTAAGTTAACTGAAGATATTCTACGTGATACAATACATAAATTAAATCAAAAACAATAGTGTATTTTAAGTTACAGGCGTAAAAGGGTGTAATTGTCATTCTATCAGTATCTTGTTGAATTCTTTATTCTGAATTTGTATATGTAAGATTTTGCGGATTTGGAATTCAAAATGAGCATCTCTCTTGTGTTCTATAAGTCTCCGATACTTTTATTAACTATAACCATCGAACTTGCTACTTTCCTTTTTTCCGATCTATATCTAATACTTATGTGACTATGAAGAACAAAAACGCCTTTTGTTCAACCATAGTGTATTCGAGAATTTCGAGCATGGAGTTGCTCAAGAGAAACAATGAAGTTCTTGGGAAGAAACATCGAGTTTCTCAAAAAAAAATGATGAACTTCTCGCGAAAAACCACGCAGTATTTCAAGAGGAAAAACAAAGTTCTTTGGAAGAAACGTCGAACTTCTCAAGAGAAATGATGAAGTTCTCCTGCAGAAACAAAGAGTTTTTCACGAGAAAAGATAAAGTCCTCGTGAGGAAAGATCGATTTTCTGAAGAGGACAGATGAAGTTCTCGAGACAAAACATAGAGTTTCTCAAGAGAAAAGAAGAAGTTGCTGTGAAGAAACATCGCGTTTCTCTGGAGAAATGATGAAGTTCTCCTGAGGAAAGATCAAGTTTCTCAAGTGGACAGACGAAGTTCTCGCACAGAAACATCGAGTTTCTCAAGAGAAATGATGAAGTTCTCGTGCAGAAAAATGTAGCTTTTCTTCGAGTTTCTGAAGAGGACAGACTAAGTCCTTCGGGAGAAACATCGAGCGGCTGAAGAGAAGTTCTTGTGCAGCAACATGGAGTTTTTCACGAGAATAGATGAAGTTCTCGTGACGAAAGATCGAGTTTCCGCTGAGTAGTGATGAAGTTCTCTTAAGGAAAGATCGAGTCTCTGACGAGGACAGACGAATTTCTCGCGAAGGAACATGAAGTTTCATGAAAACTTCACCCTTTCTCGTGAAAAACGCTGTTCGAGAACTTCTCTTCATGGCACCTATCTATTCAAAGTTATGCAAACGGCAGCAAAGGATACTAAGACTTGTTCGCTAGTACAAAGTGGAGAATCTAGTCATTATTGGTCGCGGATTATTCTTGGTCTTGTCGTATGGGTTGTTTTTATTGCCATTATTCAACTCTGCTGTTGCATTTATCGCAGCTGCTATTTTGATCAGGCTGTAACGAATGTTTTCTATCGATGGTTGACCAAAGATAATTGCAAGACAATGCCTTTGGTCAATCCTTTAGTCTCATCAAAAAATCCCAGACAAGCAGAACGTAAGCCGCTATATAGGGAAGCAAATGAAAGTACTGTGCATATTAGACGTAGCGATGAAAGTTTGTCTCTGGTTGAATCGAGTTATTTATCTGGTAAAAGCATTGATAACAATCCAGTGATATCAAAACGTGTTCAAGCATTGGATTCATTTCGAGGACTTGCTAATAAGGTGATGATATTTGTCAACTATGATGGTATGTTTATTCTTCTGCTTTTTTATCTCTATAATTCTTTTTCGGTGTGTAAAGGCGGTGGCTATTGGTTTTTTCATCATGCAAGTAAGTCATCTGAGAGATTTTCCTTTGTACAGTTGACTATATAGTTCTTCAATTTGGAATGGATGGAATCTTGCTGATGTTCCCTTTCCTTGGTTCGTATGGCTGATCGGATTTGCGATTGTTCTCTCAGAACGATCATTGCGCGCAAAAAAGTTCGAAAGCGAAGTATTCTATTAAAGATTGTCGACGAACAGTCATACTTTTCTTGCTTGGTAAAAATAAGACTATTGTTTGCTGTTCAACATCGTCTTCTTCACATTTATGTTTCACTCGCAATCGAGATAGACCAATGTTGGAAGATATTAAAATCCTCGGTGTTCTCCAGCTATTAGCCTTGTGTTATTTTTTTACGCTCATTTGATTTCTGCAAGCAGATTGATCCAGGCAAAAAGCTCATTGGAATTGCTTTTCGTTTCAAGAAAGCATTCGACACCGTTCCTCATCAAATATTATTAAAGAAATTACCAGAGGCTAGTGCTACTGGTCCTTCGCAAGCTCTTTTTTTCATACTTGACAAAGCCAAATCAGCAAGTTTTAGTGTTGGCGAAATCTTTTTGTCAAATGTTCATGCAGCATGACGGATGCCTTAAGACATCCCTTAAGGCTTCTTTCGAAGCTCGGTCTTAGACCAGGTTTGCTGATGAATCTGATGTTAAAATATAAAAGAAATATGACTTAAGTGTGATACAAATTATAGCTACTAGAGCAGAGTAGATTCAGTATTACACTTTCTTGAAACGAAAAGCAATTCCAATGAGCTCTTTGCCTGGATCAATCTGCTCATAAATTAAATTAGTTATATATCAATTAATGCGCCAATTGTATCTGATTAAGGGTTAAACCAAATTGCTGAGAAGAAAAATCGTTGTTTTTATTTTAGAAATCGATAAATGACGATAAGGAATTTCTTCAGACACTTTATTAGGCGTGTAGCAACAAATGTAAGTGTTAAAACTTTGGTCAAAAAAGATACATTTTACATTTAAAATGTTTCTTTTATCAACTGCGCCAGAATGCATGAAGGACGCACGCTGTCTTTTTGCTTTTTTGTCTTTCCCTTCTGTGTATATTCTGTGCGCTGAAGAACACTTCTGACATACATTTATATACAGAAGGGAAAGAAAAGATGGCGTGCGTGACGCATATAAGTGAACAGGTGAACGCGTATAAAGTGAACAGGAAGAAAATACATCGTCTTGTATATAGTACTGTACTATCGTGCGGCATGATTCATGCTTCCCTAGTCGAACATCTTGGAACCAAGATCTTGACATCTTAGATTTTTTCGAAAAGATCTTGGCAAGATCTTTGGTACAAGATGTCAAGATATTTTTGTTCCTAAGATCTTGCCC